>OU898280.1:44715937-44872890 GCA_918026665.1 Diabrotica balteata
ACAGAATACTGATATCTAAGGAAGAGGGGTATCACTGAAGAAATATGTAAGTTATCAAAAAGTGAATAAGTAGGTGTACATGATAAAGTACATCACTATATTTATATTGTTTGTTAAATTGTCTTTCTGTATTAATTGTTAAATTTAATGCATTGCATATGTAACAAATACATTAATATTTTGGTAATTTAAGAATTTGTTTATTGTAGTTAACCCACATTCACAGTAAGTTGCATAGTAACACATGCAGCAAGTTCAGTTGATATTCTTGAGATGTTATTGTATATAAAGCAGGTAACAGGTCCCTTGTTCAATAAAATTTGCTATTTGGACTGGACATATAGATTTTACAATACTTTTGGACAAGAAACAATAAAATTATTAAAAACAAAATATTTGGAATTATAAAGTTTTTGTGTGAAATGTTTATTAATAGATTTCAATTACATTGTTAACAAACACAAACAAATGAGGTGCAACATTTCAGATTTCTCAAAAAAGATCTTTGAAATGGAATGTAAAAGTTAGAAAGAAAATCATAACTGAACTTATTAAAAGATATAGCAATCCATATTTTAGATTAAGTGTGACTTAAATGTGGATGATGACCATAAACATAAGGAATGACAATGATTGTAAGATGACATGAGAGGACATCCTAATAACATTTACTTTACATAAACTAGGTATAAGTAAAAAGTGTTGGTGATAAATGATGAATATTTTTATTAAAAGTGTCTTATATAATGCCGAAACATTTGATTCTAAACAATCACTTACCTCGAAAATCATCAATAATGTTTTCACATACAGTCGTCGTACTCCTAAGCTCTTGCCAATAGATGCCAAAAATATAATACACACTAAGAGCATTAAAAAGGGGGTTAAGAGAATAGATCCAGCTATAGACAGGACCATTAATAACATTGCCATCGTCTTTAAGTTATCACTTATATTTACACTCACTAAAAACGATATTTTACTTTTAAAATACTTATAAACGACACCGAGAACTTCTCCTCATCTTATCAAAAATTAAATTGAATTGAAATTAAATCGGAACTTATATTAATTCATGAGCATGCGTTTGTGATCGTTTTGGACTTAAAAATCAACAAGGTTTTGACGTGGACTTGACATTTAACTAAATTGTGTGTATTTTAAATGATGACGTTCCATTCGGGGAATAATGGGGATTCATTCCAATTTAACAAATGTTAAAAACATTATACACATAATTTAACTTATAGGTAGAAAGAATGAATAAAGTTATGTAATTTAATATTTTCTTTGAATAGATTTGATAGTTTTAATTATTTAGACATTATCAAAAATTGGCTAAGGAAATATTAGGACTACTGTGAAGATAGGCATAGTTGGCGAGAATAATCATTGTCATAAGCGTAACATTTGGAAAAATCAAAGGATGTCTTCTACGTATATTTTTATGTATAGAATAGATGTTTATTCACTTTATTGCAATATGCAACTTATACTGATTTATATTACACTGAGACAGATTCTCGAAAAAGCGCAAGAGTTACAAGAGCCACATAGATATGTATCATATTTTTATCGATTTTAAAGCGGCATATGACAGTGTCTTAAGACCAAGTCTTTACAACGCTATGAATGAGTTAGGAATTTCAAGAAAACTCATATGTTTGATAAAAGTGACAATGGCGAAGCTATCAGCAGTAAAAATTCAAAACGACTCGTCAACCCCATTTGAAATACATAGGGGTTTAAGGCAGGGAGATGCGCTGACGTGTTAACTTTTTAATGTCGCATTAGAAAAAGTTGTACGAGACGCTAATTTAGATAACAGGGGAACAATATTTAATAGATCAGTCCAAATTCTAGCATATGCAGACGACGTGGACAATATAACAAGAACCAGTGCGAGAACTGCGGAAATCCTAACCAAGCTAGTAGCAGCAACAGAACGAATGGGGTTACATATAAATCAAAATAAAACCAAATTCGTGGCGACTAACACAAACACAAGAGCTGGAAATGTTGACGCAAATTTAATCATCAATGACCAAAACTTCGAAGCAGTCAAAGAGTTCATATATCTAGGGACATCGGTTAACCCCAATAATAACACATCTGAGGAAATAAAAAGGCGAATAATAATTGCAAACAGGTGTTATCATGGTCTATCAAAGTACTTAGCTAACAAACGTCTGTCTCAAAAAACTCGTATAAGGCTGTATAGAACACTGATAGTCCCGTTCTCACATATGGATCAGAGGCATGGACGCTAACTAAAACAGATGCATCCGCTCTATCGATTTTTGAAAGAAAGGTGCTACGCAAGATATTCGGAGCGGTCTGCAGTGGGCAGGACATGTAGCCCGGGCCCCTGAATCGAACATAATAAAAAATATTCTAACAGCGCAACCCGTGGGAATAAGAAGACGAGGTAGACCAAAGCTGAGGTGGATGGATGGGTAACACAAGATGCGGAGAAGATCGGAGTCGGCAACTGGAAAATGCAAGCAAGGGACAGAACAGAATGACGTAGAAAGCTTGAGAAGGTCGAGGCACTCTAAGGGCTGTAGCACCAAGATGATGATGATGACGATGACATATTTATATTTGTGATTCATATTACTATTATATTGTTAAATATATTAATTTTTTCCCAACATTTTTTTTGATAAATGACAGATTTCTTATGGCATCATCTGTTAAAATATATCAGAAAACTCTCTATTTGTCTCTCTATTAGTCTTTTTAAAAACTCTAAAAACGTCTAGAGAAGTTCTCACGTGGTGTCATTCTTCTGCACGATAATACTCGGCCTCATGTTGTCAAAATAATGAAAAAAAAATCTACCGTGAAAGAAATGAAGGATATTAGAGTATTTACCCTAGAGTTTCGATTTATCGCCTTGCTATTTTCATATCTTTTTTAGGGTATACATTATCTTAGGAAACAATGGGATATGTGGCTTAATTGTAGTGGTAATTATTTGTAGTTTAATTTGACAATCATTTTTTTTCTGAACCAAAGAAGAGTTTCAATTGAATAAACCTCATATTTAATTGCTTATTGAATGACATCTCTAAAATTTAACATAACTATTTTATATATTGTAAATATATCACCTTATTGATATCTTTTACATTGATTTATATGCCATTTAATATCGTTCAAGGCATAATATACCTATTCTTACATATTCCTTTTAACTTATATTGTTCCTACGTTTGGTTTCACCCTAATATTTCTTCAACAGAAAAATAGACTGTTTGTCACGGTAAATCAAGTACTTAATGTATCCAGGGGATAAAAATCAACTCTATTTTTTATTGCATTGTGAGTATTTTCCTATTTATTTTATAAGTAATCTCAGATATATTCAGTAGATAGATAGAGTAAATTCTGTAGATGAGGTATCACCACATGCGTGTTCACTTACAATTTACCACTACCAGAACTCTTTATTTTTTCAGTATGCCTTTATTTCTAATTTTGTGTCTTAAAATTATTTTTTAACATCTGAATTTCATCATATCAGGGGCATAGTATAGCAAAAATAGCTATGTCCACAATTTTTAGAAATTGAAATTTTGATGGCAATATTTTCATTTCGACACAGCCTATTACCTAAAGAAATAGTTTAGGATTAAATTAATCCAAAGTTATTTCGATTAAAAAAATTGTTTGGAAACAAACTTGGTTACATCCACATAAACTTAGTATCAAACATAGCTACACGCTATGTTAGGACGCCAGCCAATAGGATCACTTCATTCGAACCAAAACTGTTATGACCGCATATATCATTTCTATGTTGTTACGTCGTCAGTTTTTCGCATTTTAAATAAAAATTCCTGTGATTTGAAGTGAAACCTATAATTTTTTATCAAGATCGATAAACAGGCATTTTTCTATGCCTGTATATAAAAACCAGGCACGAAAACGGATTGCACAGCCACAAAACTGGAAGGCTAACAAGGCGAAAAAAGAGAGGTAAAATTGTTTGTTTATCAGGGCCGTACCGTAAGTCGCATTTAGATACATGTTAATCTAGTGATGGACAGAACTCCTAAGAATTGAGAATGTTTAAAATTCGTTAATGGCTCTACAACACATCACTGAAATAATGTTATGTCACACTGAAATGTTAAATATAGGGTGAATTAGTCATTTTGATAATCTTGAGAATAAGCACGTTTTGTTGAATGAGGAATCCTATTAAAAATAAAAATATTAGTATCAGTTATGCAGTCGTTTTTTATATCCCAAATATGAATTACATGAGTTTATTACATATATTATTTGACCTCCAAAAAAATTTGTTTATAAAACTAACTTATCCGCTTATATTGGTAAACGGAAAACTCGTTTAAAAAAAACTGCTGACATTTGAGTACCCAGACCAAATACCTTAATAATATAGCGACAGCTTCCTCAGCAAGTCAATATTCGAATACTTTGGCTTAAGTCTTGGAGAATTCTCGAGGACTTTCTGGAATCGAATACTCGTTGATTCTTGTTATTTGAGAACCCCATCACTAGTATAATCTATAACTAATATCGATGGGTGTTTGGTAGAGCTCTTTTAGTTTGCGACTTATGATATCGTGGAGCTAAAAACAATTTTGTATTTTTTATTTTTTTATACTTTTGTTTTAGGTATTCTGCAAAGAGTTTGCCAACAGTACCACGTTGTGATGATAAAACCAAAGTGACGGGTAAAATATTACAACAATTTCACACGGCTTTTTATCAGAATCTTGTCAAATCGGACCAAGATGCAATCATATTAAAATGCTGTCAAGCATTGCCGATTAAGAGAAAACGACCAAGAAACTTGACACTGGAGATCAGACTACATTAAAAGCAACCAAGCAGTGTACCATGAAATATCGTATAAAAGTCGATAAACAATCTATAAGTGTTTGCCAGAAGAAATTTTTAGCAGCGTTTGTTTGAAAAGAAGACGTGTCTCAAATTTGGTTCAAAAGCCTTTCGTTAGTGGAGAGTTTCCAGAAGAAAAAAGAGCAGGAGACCGTAAAGCCTACCTATTCAAGGCTGAAAAAGCATCAGTTCATGCATTTATTCGCAAACTTCAGTGTTCAGAACCACATTATTGTCGAAGCCAAAGTTCAGTCCATAAATATTTGCCAAGTGATCTAAATATCCGAAAACTGTACAAACTATACAAAAATGAAAGTTCAGCACCGGCAAAAGAATCTTACTTCAGACATATTTTCAACACCGAATACAATTTAGGATTTGCATTGCAATGATTTGGATATTACAAAGCAAATAGCTGATCTATTTGCTTTGTAATACAGATATGTGCTCTACATGTCTGTAACTACTAGAAAAAATAAAAACAGAGAAAGATGAAAGGAAAAAAGATCAGTTCAAAGTAGAAAAAGAGTTCATAGCTTGAGGGTAAAAGCTTTCTATTCGCTGCTCAAGACAGAACAAGAGGGTGTGAAAATAATTTCTTATGATTGTCAAAAAACATGAATCTTCCTAAAGCTACAATCTTCCGTGTTATTATAGCAGGCAATTAATTTTTTTTATTTTACCATTGTGGAAGGAACTTCAAAGACGCCATTTATAAAAACAACGTTTTCGCAAACGTTTGGACAGAGAACGCTTCATCAAAAAATTCTAATACTATAGCATCTGCAGTGTATAACCACCTAAAAAGACGTATCTCACCAATATCACTACCATTAGACTGATCTCAGACGGCTGAGGCCAGAATAAAAATTCCATCATAATTACGATCTGTTGCAAATGGGTGTTGGAACATCCTTCTATTAAAATAGTAGAACTGGTGTTTCCAGTAACTGACTACTCCTATCTTCCAGCAGATAGAGTGTTTGGAAACAGCGAAAAGGAATTTCGTAAAATAGAGACAATACTGAGTCCAAATCAGTACATCGATATAATTTCACAGCAGGTAATTGTTGTAAAAGTAGGTCAAGATTTCATCGTGTATGATTTCAAAAAGGAAGCCGAAACAATACTGAAACCCCCGGACAGTGGAAAATACAGTTTGCGCAGTGTAAAAGATTCTATTTAAAACGATCAAAGAGGATCAGAAATATGTTGGTTCAGTCTGAGAGATTTTATAAGAATCGAAGGGAAAATATGAAAATGTTTGTCGGAAATCTAAAATTATGAGTATGATTATCCTCAGAAAATAAGACAAAACATACCTGTAAAGGTATTAAAACTAAGGGACGTTAAAAATCTGCTATTAGAACATTTTTTAGACGACTGACAAAACCTGGAACAATTAAGTTTCTATTCCGATGTAATAAAAATTGCTGAATTTTTGCCCGAGAACATACGAACCCCCGGACAGCGGGGATGTTTAAATATGTATTTTAACACTTTGTACTGAGTCCGGCCGGTGAGATTTGGTTGGGATCAAACTTGGTCAAATCCTATGAAGTTGGAATCAAGCATTGCCATGTCCAACGTTCGGGATCTAAACAGGTTGCGTCTAATAGTTTTTATGAATTTGGCGCATGTTTTGCTCTTCTAGTATGCTGAATGTAATACCAATAATAAAGAGTATCTTTTATTTAAATGTTTTAACAGTAATTTTCAAATTTTAACTACTGCCATCAAAAATTAGTGTTTCTTTATTTTCTGTCAAATAATGCACGATGGATGTAGCTAGATTTGATTCGATACCCCTGATATATTGAATTTACATTTTTGTTTCATCTTTCCTGGTTCTCTAGTTCAGTTAATATTAACCTTACACATGAATTATTTATTTGGATTTTACTCGGTTTGCGTACGTAGGTTTTCTTATATAATATACATATCTCTTAGCTCTGTATAGTAGCTGCCCTATTCGCTTGTTTTTTACTTATCTTGAAGTGTAACTATTACTCTATTGCTCTATTGAATAATTCACAATAATTGCCTTCTTCTTAATCTTCATTAAGACTTAGGACTTCTTAATCTCATACTATTAGTTTTTTAATAAATAATAATGAAATTATATAGCAAATGATATCTTTAAATCATGGTAATAAATAGAAAATTACAAGTCAACAGACTCTTAATATTAATAAAAAAGAGCAACAAACGGCTAATCAAATTAAGTTATATATAAGGATAATTAATTAAATAATCAACAAATTGTCAGTGACGACAAATGAGTAACTTATGTTTTAAAAACGTTGGTAATAAATTAGCAGAAGTTGTTAGGTTTCCTAAATACACCAATTAGAACAAATGGCATTTGACCATGCTGTTCTAGAGATTTCCAACGAATGTACCAGAAGGAACTAGACCCTTCTATGACGTTAGGTCTGCCTGTGAATCAGACAGATAACGTAAAATAGTCTAAAAATAAGATGTTAGTATCTTTGATGATGTTACTTAAGAAATAATAAAAGGGAGTTACATTGTTTACTAAAACGGCTGTATCATAACATGATATCTTTATTAATGTTTTTGGTGAGTATCCAGCAGTTCCCAAAACGCTGTTAATTGTGCCTCCATGTAAACAAAGTAATAATAAACTGACTAATAACTACAAGCAAATTGCTTATATTAGCACTGTTAGTTAAATCATAGAAACATATATAAAACACAAACTAATAATATTCCTCAACAAGCGCAACTTGCATAAAAAGCATAAAAACGCTTTTAAATTTGGTGTATGTAATGTACGTAAATATAGAACACGCTTTAGAGTGACACATTTTTAAAACATTTAAATAACGAGAAAAACGTTGTTCAAGTATTTGAGACTAAGAAAACATTTTGACACTATGGTACACAAACTTCTGTTAAACAGATTATCTCAAATTGGTATAGAAGGTGCTGAAAACAATTTTTTTAAGTTTATATTTATTAATGTGTCAGAATTGCGTTCTAGAATAACAGCAAATAAAATGGATACGCTTAGAATGGAATAAGTTCGTACATATCCAACACAAGAGCGAACAAGATACAATGTCAACTATCACAGAGTTTCTGAATCCACTGAAATTGCTTTGACTCCCTCCTCACTATAATTTACAATTAAAAGTAGGATCAGTTGTCATTAAGCTGTGTAACATTAATCAACCTCTACTGTGCAAGGAAACGAAACTAACTGAGTAATCGCTAATGAATAATGTTATTGACGCAACGATCAACAAGGGAAAATACAAAGGAGAGGATGTCTTGATCTCGCATATACCGATGATTCCAACGGACTTACCATTTGATTCAAAGCATCTAAAATTTCCCGTGCGTTTAGCTTTTGCAATCACGATTAACAAATCGCAAGACCAATCGATGGAAGTTTACAACTTGTGAGTTTCCACGTTTCTCGCATACGTCGCGTTTTCGCGCATCGGAAAAACCGTCATCGTTGTATATTTACGCACATCAAAAAAAGCCACAAATATTGTTTATCAAAAAGCGTTAAATTGATTCAACTTTTTTCGTACAGAATGCTTTTGATTTTTTTTTGGTTGTCGGTTAATTTGCAGTTATTGAACTTTGACACAATATTTAATTCCAAGGCGATACGGAGTTTGCCGGATCAGCCAGTTAATTTATAAATTCTACGAGTGGCGAAATATTTTACATATTAAAATTCTAATCCTTAAATATGGCATTACTGATTGGACATATTATGTACCAAAAAATGTCCTGTTACCTCTGCAGATAGCTTAAAATTATATTATAAAAATTATGGACTTTAAAACAGTGTAATGTACAAGAAAATACCAATACCATCTGTAACTTGCTTGACCACACAATGACATCTGTGCCTCATAGATAAATAATAATAGTAGAAATCTGTACCTGATCGGTCCAAAACTAATAACTCTATTATATTATATATTAAAACAGGAACTGTTCCAAAATAAATCATAAAGTCAGGAATTTGGTTTGAGAAAGCAAATTAAGTCCAGATAATGTCTGAACCTCAAAAAATTGTATTGTTTATTTATTTTTTGATAAATTCTAAAGTAGTTATGTTATTTTTTTCCTCTGGTATAAAAAAAACTTGTGATAAGTTTTTGCCCATATCAATTTTATAAACCACAATCTATTTTTATTACAGTTGTAGCTGCATAGTATTAATAATTATGTAAATTCAAATATTCAGTATTTTGAAATATTCTTTTTACATTCTAATGTAACATATTTTATAGTACATTAATTTTAAGAATATATATATTTCTTTGACTGCACTTTACTTTGAATCGCAAATAGTATAGATCAATTTTGTTCATTTTTTATTAAAATGTCTATTTTTCTTAATATTATTTAAGCCTTTTAAAATTATACGAAACCTACGGTCCTGGTACTTGAAATTTGACATGCGTTTAACTTCAGATGATACTTGTGAATGGTGGTTGCATAACATTAAAGGAGTTATTTTGTACGTCAAAATCAAAGAAAACTTCATTTTTCGTCTCATTTGACTTTCATTGTCAAAAGACTTTTTTTCTTAAGTACAAGAAAAGCCCTAATAATGTCTGCCCTTCCAGCTCCAGTTCGTGTTTCTCCTTTAATCAAGGTAACAAGTACAAAAAAAATTAACGTGTATATTTTACTTTTCAGAATGATTCCAGTTACATAATTGAGCATAACCTCATTTATTTCACCAATTTTATTTTCGAGTCTTAAAATTAATATTAAAATCTTTTATTCTGTTTTTAGTTCGGAAGATGGAGTTTTCTTGCTTTGGGAGTTGCTTATGGAGCCTTCCACCAAAATAGGCTCTCCAAAAAGGAAGCAGGCATTAGAGAGGTAGAAAATAAAATTAAGGCAGAACGTGATGTTAAACTTGCCGCTGAAAAGAAAGCTGCTGCGGAAAAAGAAATTAAGGAATTGGAAGCTCTAGCAAGATAGGTTACTAAGTTTAATATTACAGTTTTGTGTCAAGTGTAGTGTAATAAATACAGCCATTTTTTGTTAATATTGTCTTTACTATCCTTAGACAGTGATTTAAAAGACCTATTGTTATGATAGATAACTAAAGAATCCTTAATTTATGTGATCATAAAATGGTGAAACTATTATATCAACAATTTCAATAATAAAACCAGAGTTTTATTTCATTTTGTTAAGTACTTAAATTGTAAAATGTTCACCTTGAACATTTTAAACTTGTAAAAAAACTAAGAAGTCCACTGTAAATTACATGTTCCTCCTCTTTATCAAACGAAAATAATGATTTTTTCAGTGTTCTTTATTTTGTTCTTCGCAAAATAGCTTGAAGAAATGCTCACATTTGGCATTAGCTTTAATAGCATTTTATTACTGAATGTACTACTTCATTTAGAACAGGAGAGATATTTTTAGCTACCAAGTTTACCCTATGAATAACAAAATACCCAAAAATCATTTCTGGATTTGCATCTTTCATCAATTACACACGAGATGTTATATTTTTCATTGGTATATCATTGACATCTAAGTAGTTTTTTAGCTTATTATATATATTTTTTGTGGAGGTAGTGATGCTTTCTATTTTTTACAGAACAACATTTCTTCAGCAAAATGCCCTTTATCCATATATCTTAATATACTTATCAATACTGCCTCACTGTCTCTCAAAAGTTGATTTATCCATTTGCACTGAGAAATTTCTTGTTTTCAGCCTTCCAACAAGTTGTTTTTCAATATCTTCACTCATTTCGTCTATTCTTCTGCTAACAGTATTGTTACTGAATGGCATTGCTTTTACATCTTCGTCATCTTTTTCAAGAACTGTTTTAAGAATACTGATTGAGGTTTTATTAAATTCTCTCCTATAGTATGATTTTTTCCAGTTTTAGCGACGAATAAAGAAATTTGATAACTAGCCTCAAGACCACAATTATTAGTTGAAGTATGAGCAGTAACTAGAGACTTTAATCTTGTTCTCTTTTCAAAATTTTTCTTTTAAGTTTTAAAGTAAAACAAATCTGAATTAATATCAGCACTATGTTTCACTTTTAAATGTGCCCCAAGATGACCTTAAATATTCATTGATGCATTGGTCATTCATTTGTCATAAAAGACAAAAAGAAATCTGCTCATCGTGGACAGCAGGTATGAACCTACATTTTAAATATTCCTCTGAATATTGACTAGTTTTTGCTTGCTTTCACCCTCATTTTACTATGGTCTATAATACATAAATATAAGATCAATTAAAAACTAAATTAAAGTATGTGCAAAATAATATATTTTTTCCATTTGTCTAAATACATAAAAATAAAATCAAATAGTTACCAATTATATCTATACAATGTATATATTTATTAAGTCAAGGACCTTTTACAGTTTTGATGGACACATAAATATATTACAATACAAGAAGTGCTGAATCTTTACGAGTTCCTAAACACAGAACATCCAAATTTGCTTCAGATATATGGGACTGACCTTATACAATCATTTGCCAAAAACTGTGAAAGAAATACCACTTATCTCTAGATTTAAAAAAAAAATGTTAAAGATTTACTCTTAAGAAAAGCATATTATTCTATAAATGAATATCTTGAGGACAAACTGCAGTAGCTTCATATTTTACTTGTAAAAATGTTATTTTATGTTTTGTCATTTTTTTTACACTGTGAATATTGTATTATACACATTAATGTTTTTATACTAAATTCTGTAGTGACATATCCTATACATTTATTTTGAATGTCTTAAAGGATCAATAAAGATGACTATGACTATATTAACACCAACTGCATGTTGTGAAACACTACAGAAGTTGCAGTGAGCCATTCAGGTGCGAACAACTAATTTGTTTAGCGAGATTTTAAAAGGTTATGGTTTCCCAAGGAGCCTGACTAGTGCCACAGGGAAGTTTACTTGACAACGCCAAACACCTGGTTGATATCTTGATCTCGTCTGTGTCAATTAGTTATCGCAAATATTTAAGAATTTGTTTTTTTCTTTAAATTTGACACCGAAATTTAGCATTGCATTTAAATGGCTCGGAGCTAAAGGATTAAACTCCTCCAACAGGGGGAATAGTCCCCCTGTGGGACATGAGCCCCCCTTGGGAAACACTGGAGTTAGTATCACTGAGCATCTACCAGCAGGTAGTTGGTGCGCATCTAAAACTTCTTCCTCTTCTAGTGCCTATTCGTTTCAGATGTTGGCGACCATCATGGCAATCTGTATTTTGCGAACTGCTATCGTGAAAAGATTTGTGGTTGTTGTGTTGAACCACATACATAGATTTTTCAGCCACGAAATTCTTCGCCTTCCTGATCCAGGTTTTCCTTCTACTTTTCATTGAAGAATTAATTGTGGCAACCCTTATCTTTCGCTGTTCGTCATGATGTGACCAAGGTATTCAATCTTGGTTAACAACTCTTTTTCATTTTGCATTTTTAATAAAACATACTGGTTAGTAACGTGGTCGGTATCCATAGGGTATCTTTAGGATTCTACGATAAAGCCACATTTCGAAAGCCTCAGTTTTCTTACAAGTAGCATCTGTGAGAGTCCACGACTCAACTTCGTACAGCAGTATAGGATAGATATAACATCGTAGCAACCTGATTTTTATGGATAATGGTAAAACGTGGTATTTGAATAGTTTGGACATTTTTTAATGCAGATCTTGCTTTCTCTATCCTAGATTTTATTTGTAGGGAATGGTCCCAATTTTTATTGACGTTCGTACCAAGTTAGGTGTATGTTTTTACTCTTTCACATCTCTACATCATTGAAATAGGCTAAAGAGAGCCTCTCGTACCCAAACGTTCGTGCGTTCCGAAAACCAAATTGTGTACGGCCGATTTTTTCTTCGTATAGTCTATATATCCTTTAGTATGATTTTTAGAAATAACTTGAAAATGTGGCTCATTAAGCTGATGGTCCGGAAATCATTGCAGGATACGGATTTTGTTTTCTTTGGTGGAGCAATAAACGTTGATTTCAGCCATGATCTTGGTATTACTCCGTTTAAATATATGTCATTGAATATTTTTGTTAGTCGTTGAGTACCGTCGTTATTAAATAGCTTTATGAGTTCAGCATAGGCATTGTAAGGTCCAGGAGCTTTGCCATCATTTAGTTGTGATCTGTAGATGCTGTTGATCTTGCAGTTTACTAGCTGTGTTGGATTTTTGAAGACCAACTGTTATTTTACCTTTTTATGCATATTAAGTAAATGTGTTTTTGGTCCAACAACTCTATCTCTTCACACTGTGTTTTTGACCATTTTTTTTTATTTCGTATTTTGGTTCTTATTCGTCTCTGAATATTTATGTATATTCTTTTGTTATTCTTTAATTTTTTCTCCTTTTTATTTTCTATTATATTCTATTCTGTTTCTCTCTGATTTTGTTAAAGGTTTCATATATATTCTGGAGTAATTCTTCTGGGTCATATGTTTGCTCCATGTAACTTAGATTTTCTGAAAGAATCCGTGCGACTGTCTCCTTTTTTCTTTATCTTTTAGTCTTCGCATATCACATTTTTTGTTACTATTCTTTTTTGTAAGTTTTTTAACTCTAAACCTAAATTTACCAATTACATGAATATAATTCTAAAAATACATCGAGGAATCTGCTATAGGATTTTAACCTTTTGGAATAGCAAAATGCTGGAGGTCGGCTTGGTCTGTTAGTCTCAAAAATTTGTGTGCCTTTTTGCAACAGTTGGGGATAGCAAAACTAACAAATCTCTAAAGTTTTCCTGTTGGACATGGCATAGATTAACATCGAAGATTTACAGATGATGCTAAATATAGTAAATACAACTGGCAACCGATTTGGACTGAACATCAATAGAAAGAAAACTAAATTTATGGTGATCAGTAAAAAGAACATTCAACATATCGACCTGAATATTGAAGCCGAACGTATTGAAAGAGTACACCGATTTATATATCTGGGATATACTGTAAATGATAAGTGGGATCCAGACGTAGAGATTAAGATCCGAATTGAAATAGCAAGATCCAAATTCATCAAAATGAGAAAGCTCTTAAGCAACCGCAACCTAAGCGTTAACCTCAGATGGCGCGCCACGAAATGCTATGTACTCTACTATGTACTCTAGCAACTATAAAGAAGGTAGCGGCTCTAGAAATGTGGCTGTATCAACGCATACTGAGAATACCTTTGACAGACAGAGTGACCAACACAGAAGTATTAAGACGAATGGGTAAAGAGGTGGAATTGTTAACAACTGTTAAAAGGAAAGCGCATACCTAGCCATGTGTTCCGTAATGATAAGTACAGTCTGCTAGAGCTTATCGTGGAAGGCAAGATTGAAGGTAGAAGAGCTTTGGGCAGAAAGAAGAAATCCTGGCTGAGAAACTTGAGAGAATGGTTTCAAATACCAGAAGCTGCGAACATAATACATGCGGCACAAAACATAGAAACCTATCGTTTGATGGTCGCCAACCTTCGGTAGAAACGCACATAAAGAGAAAAAGTGGACTTAGCTTTATAGCATGTCATCTTATTGATCCTTAAGACATTCAAAATAAAGTATAGGATACGTCATACAGAATTTGGTATAAAAACATTAATGTGTATAAAACAATATCCACAGTGTAACAGTGTAAAAAAATGACAAAACATAAAATAACATTTTTACAAGTAAAATATGAAGCTACTGCAGTTTGTCCTCAAGATATTCATTTATAGAATAATATGCTTTTCTTAAGAGTAAATCTTTAACATTTTTTTTATACAACGTGATATCGGTCTACATATTTCGTTTATGGTGAAATTAATTTTATGCATGAATTGATCTGTACTAAACTGAACAGCTCTCAGTTAGATCAGTTAGTTAGTCAGCTATCAGAGTCAGACAGCCTCTTAACTCCTTAAGCTATCAGAGTCAGACAGCCTCTTAACTACAGGTTGGTTTCGCCATGTGTTTCATAGTGGCAACATCCAATCGGATTTAGAATCACTTGTTTGCTTGGTAAATCTTGAGTTCGAAGGAGTCTAATTGGGTCTTTGCTGGTTTCAGTTTCAGTGAGTTACTTTAGTAGTAGTTTAGCATGGTATTTGTCATCCACTTCTCAAAGGTTCCCCCTTACACAATGATGGCCAGGTCAACTGCTTACAGGAAGTGTTCTGTATACTTGGGTGGTTATTTAGTATAAAAGAGGTTGGAGGGTCAGGCCTAAATAATTTTTACTAGATGCTAATCTCTAAGTGTATAAGTAAGACTTTGTACGTACACACGGCTCTTAGGCGACCAAGTATATGGTACTAGATCTGGTGGGATAAAAGCAAGATTTATTGTATGTTTTCAATTAAAAATTGAATAGTGTTAGTAAAAATTACAATTAGTTGATTAATTAAGCTTAGTATACTTTCGACATAATAAATGTCATCATCAGAGCTATCGTCAATTAGGCAATAAATACTTCATAGAAGGAAAATTGTGGACAAACAACATATTAAAAACAAAGATCGGGCTCTCTAGGCCACAGATCTTGGGTCTAACCCTTATACATATGTATAATTCACATCAAATAGTTAAAATAGAAAACATGGCTACCACATACATCGACAACAGCTGTTTTTTTACTTATATTTTTGAAGTAAAAATATGTCTTTGCGGTTATCATATGCGTTCAAAGCATCTTAAACGTTCTTCATCGCTCTTTGTCATCGTCCATGTTTCCGACGCGTAGGTGAGGATGGGCTTGATAAGAGTTCTGTATATCACTAGTTTCGTTCTTTTTGTAACTAGGCTTGTTGTTAAAAATTTTCTTAATCCATAATAGGCTCTATTTGCCAGATATATCCGTCTGTTAATTTCTGCACTTACTGCATTATTCTGATTAATTTGTGAGCCTAGGTATATAAACTCTCTTACTCCTTCGAAAGTATATGTTCCGATCGTTAGATCTTCGGGTTGTGCTGCTTGTATATAATTTGATACTTTCATATACTTCGTCTTACTAGTGTTAACCTCTAGTCCCATTCTTTTTGTTGCTGCTTCAAGCGCCTTGAATGATTCGACCACGTCCGCCTTTCTTCTTGCAATAATGTCGATGTCATCGGCGTACGCTAGTAATTGTACGCTGCGATTAATAATAGTTCCTCTGGTTGTTATTCCAGATTCTCTTATCGCTTTCTCTAGTGCAATATTGAATAGAAGGCATGATAGGCTGTCTCCTTGTCTAAGTCCTATCTGAGACTGGAACGTTCTGGAAACTCCGTTCTGCACTCTAACTTTACACTCGACTCTTGAGAGGGTCGCTTTCACCAATTTTACTAAGTGTACTGGGATGCTGAATTCTATCATGGCCTTGTACAGTGCGTTTCTTTCAACACTATCATAGGCACATCTAAAATCAACAAACAGGTGATGAGTATCAATGCCATACTCATATGTTTTTTCCAGAGCTTGCCTTAGAAGGAATATTTGATCGGTCGTTGATCTTTCTTTACGAAACCCACACTGATATTTACCTATTATGTCTTCACAATATCCCGATAGTCGGTCGTAAAGAATATATGCCAATATTTTGTATGTTACGTTTAGGAGGGTTATTCCTCTGTAGTTGTCACATATTGTTTGATCTCCTTTCTTGTGGATAGGTACAATTATACCTACATTCCAGTCTTCTGGCAACTTTATTTGCTTCCAGATCAGTTCTACCAGTCTACATATACAGTATGTCAGGTTTTTTTGCCATGCTTTAAAAGTTCTGAAGGAATGCCATCTGCCCCAGGAGCTTTGTTTTCTTTCAATTTCTGTATAGCTTGGATGACTTCTACCTCTGTTGGGATGTTATCTTTCTCTCTTTCATCGTCAATGTCCTCGAGTTGGATTTCTGATTCGTGGAGCCCTGTCTCACCTCTTATATTTAGCCTTTCCTCGAAGTTTTCTGCCCATCTTTCTAGTATCTGGTCCTGATCACCAATGATCTCCCCTGTTCTATTTCTAACGGTTAATCATCTAATTAGAATCACAAAAAGTGACAAAAATCTCGCAACGTTTATTTATTTAACACTTTTATAGGAACTTACTTTTGCGGTGTAAAATACAAAAATTGCATAAGAAAGCTGCTCTCTTTGCCTTTGAAATCCTTTTTGATTTTTGTCGATAGGACACTCTGATCAAAAGATATATGTAGGTAGAGTTTTTACCGTCGAATTGGTACAAATTTTATTTAAAATTGATTACGCGCGCGTAGCTTCGAGCGATATTTTTGAGAGAACGGTTTATTTTACACAAAAAGTGCTAATGGTCATTTTTGCTCAGCTACATTTTTATTTGAAATATTTTTTCTACGACTCACATATTCTTTGGGAATCGATTTTTTCCGTTTGTTTTTCCTACGAGAAGGTGGTTTTAGGGGAAAGCAGGGGGTAGGAATAGTAAACTTTTTTGTGGTCGCAAAATTATCATTCTCAGAGAAATTCAGCTTATTCGTATGATTTTTAGAGGTTCAGTGGATTTTCGTCTCTGACGACTGGAGTATAACGTCGGCTTAACTAGAAAACCACGTAACTGCCAAAAGAGAAACTTTACAGGAGAGCAAAAAAACTGTTCTCTCTCAAGGTTTTGAACGCTATGTAGAGATCAACGGCTGTTTCCTGCTAACAAAGTGCTCACAAATAACCACAACAATATCAAATGTTAATTCAGTTTTGATTTGGTTTGTTTATGTGAGTTACTTGGTTTGATATCAGTTAACTTTGGAGTTACACGTTATGTTCTGAGGAGTTACGATGTTTGTTTCTTCATGAAAGAGTATGACGTACCAATTTTACTGGAGTTATAGAATATGCCAAAATAAAAATTAAAAATTAATATTAAGTTAAAATAAATGTGGAAACAGACAAATAATAGAGAGTTATTACAACGCTCTTTTTTCAACGCAACGCTTCTTTATTAAAGTTAGCCTTTATGTTGACGTTGCAATAACTCTCTAATAACTAAAGTGACTCAGTGAACAAGTTTTTATTATCCAAAAAGACATTTTATAACACAACGAAAGATCATCTTAGTCCTAGGCGTACATAAAAAAATGAGTAAAATACTGAATTTTAATTATACAAATCCAACAAACTAGTCATCTGCTTGGGGAAGATCATCATAAAATGAATGAAAGTCAATTGGCAAAGTAATTTTAAGTTCCTGCAGATGCTGGTACTTCGCTCTTGATATTTTACGCCTTGCAAAATAAAGCTGTGGAAAGTCCTGTCCTACAGCTTCCACAACACTTATAGCTTGTTCACTTGTGGCTCCGCTTTGTCTTGAATTTGTTCCCGTTTTTTTTTGTCTTGTGCTTATTTTTTTACTTCCAAGTCTTTCAAATGGCTTGTATTCGTCTTGGAATTGCAACTTAAAGTACATTTGTTTGTCACTTGTGTACTTAAGACAACGGATATCTATTACTTTAGGATCTCCTTGTTTGGAGCCAGGTCTTATTGATTTATAAATCATTGGTTTTCTGTAGTCCTTGAAAAAGGTGTGGTCAAGGTATTTAACTTGGTATGGTTTGGGATTTTTTCTTGCCTTTTCACATATTTTGATGTAGTCAGCTGGTACATTGATGTCTTTATTTTTCATAGCTCTTTCTATTGTTGAGTGCATCGAGTCACACTCCATTTGGGTGTGACCCTTTTCAAGATATTTCTGTTCTATTGTAATATTAAGCATAGAAGCCGCATGTAATAATGCATTTGATAAAATGGCGGGCCTGTTTTGATAATTACAACCGTCGCTGTAAAAAATTACTTCTCTTTTGTCTTTAAAATCAATTTGGGAAGAAACAAAATAACACAAGCTGCTGGCAAACTCATTAGCCGTCAAATCTCCTTCACTCTCATTCCAGATATAGCAATATCCTTCTTGTGTTTTTAAATTGAAAATACATAAATTGTGTACACCGAGTTTGCTTCTGTAATACAAAGAGGATGCATTTGACTTTGGACTTAATAAAAGCGACTGTAAGTCGACTGTAAACACGAATTCCTTCTCTTCTTTATCTTTGTTTTTTTCTGTTCTCGCCGATTCTGCTCTTTGTCGGTGTTCGTTGAATGATTCCTCCGATATGTGCTTTAACTTAAAAGCACGGTACATGTCGCACTGATCTTTTTTGGGTCTATACAATGACAGATTCATATCGTTGAATGCTTTATGAAAAGAGCACATAGACAGTGCGTTAATATTTTTTTCATTACACCAGCTCTTACTGTATACGTCATAAAGCTGTGCCTTTGATGTCCAAATTGGTTCAAGGTATAGTTTCTTTGAGCTGGTTCTGCAGTAGTGAGATTCGACGTATGGCATGCTTTGCAAAAACTCTTTTAAGTTGTTGTATTGTTCAACTAAGCTCTCCTGTCTGTTCCTTTTTTCCCCTCATCTCTGCTGGGTATTTTATTGCAGTTATTAGTCTCATTTTCTGACAGACTATTTTCTTCATCATTTTCATTTTCATCCTCTACTTTATCTTTTAACCAATTCAATATCATCCAGTCTCCAACTCCCAGAGTTCTGAGTAAAGTTGACTTACAAACACGAACCTTCTCATTTCCAACTTTTAAATGAAACTTAAAAGACACTTTCCTCCTTGACTTGTTTGCTTCTTTTCGATCTCGAGCTCTCTCAGGTAGACAAACATCAGTTAGTCCTTTAACATACATTTTTTTAGCATCCCATGACATTTGCCAAAAATGAGTAAATAGCCTTTTCCTTGTATTTTCCGACAGCATTTTACACTCAAATTTAGGGCTTTTACATTTACATTCTACTGCTCTCATTTCTCTTTTTGGTTTTTTTACTACAAAGCGACTTTTTCCGTTGACAAGCTTTCTTCCAACATACTCTTCTCCTTTTTCTCGGGACATTTTCGCTTTTTTATACTGACAATCGCTTTCATGAACTTGGTGACTTTTCTGCGTTTCCGGTTCTTTGCCTTACAATTTTCATCAGTTTCTTCAACATTTAACGCTACCACATCTTGAGGGTCATCTTCATCTTCATCTGCTTCTTGATTATGTTCTTCGACATCTTCATTTTGAGTAGGCCTAATCCCTTCTTGATCTATGTCTATAGGGGAGGTTTCGTCAGGTCCTACCATTATCTCTAAAAGAACATTTCCATTCACAGGCTTCATACCTACTTCTTCAACAGTTTCATCCAGTTGATCACTTATACTAGCATTAGCTAAGTCACTTAAACCTGAGATGCTTATTGGTGGAGCTGTTAATAGATTGTTAATGTCTGACATAGTACCATCTTGCTTTAAAACAAGTAAATTTTCATCAAAGCAACTACCCAAAAGATCGAATTCTACTATTTCTTTTGCATGTGGGGTAGAAGTTGAAGGTTGGTATAGGCCTAAAAAGTTTTCTTCTAAAATTACATTGGTGGATTGTAGTAAAGAATTTTCATCAGTTTTCTGAACAATGTTTTGTTCTTGATTTTGTGTTAAAGTAACTAAAGATTCATCAATGCAACTACCCAAAATATCAACTTTTACTGTTGGTTCTGTATGTATGGTGGAATTTGAAGGTTTGCAAGCAGAGTTTTCTTTTAAAATAACATTGGTGGATTGTAATAAGGAATTTTTGTTACTTTTTTGCAACACATTTTCGTCTTGTTTCTTTTTCAATATTGCCATAATAACATCTTTTCTGGTTGACATTCTGAAAAAAAAAAATTTAATTATAAAATATTTAAGGAATAATGTAAGTCTTTTTATTTTGGTATTTTAGCAAGATTATAAAAAAAAACCTCATAACACTTCTTTTTGCATTGTTTTTAAGTTATTCACATCTGCAAACCTTGTAACTCCTTTAAAACCAACATAGCAGAACACGTAACTCCTAATACCACTTTAACGCAGAACCCGTATCTCACATCGAACAGGACCTATTCAGTTATATACTGAGTAAAAAAGTACGTAAAATTCTTGTCCAGTTAACTATAAAAAATATATGAGTGTTTATTTTCTAGAACGTACATCTTAGCTAATGGTTATAATAACAGGAAATTCATTAAGGATGAAACAATATAGTTCTAAACTTTCAGACCAAGTAACTCCAGACATAACCTCAAACCAGACGAACAACCTTAAAAAACAAACCTCATAACTCCTTGATGAAGTTTGATTGTAAAATAATGCAACAGTTACCTAAAGATATACTATTATTTTAGTATTTTATAATAACTTAGCTCTTACCTTACGAGAATACATACAAGTAGCTTGTACACACAAATAAAACAACATTTATCCAGTAAACAAACAAAGCACTACACAGCGGCCCACTTGTTGCATGTAAACAGACTGTTGGAGGAAGGGAGTTACCAGCTGTGCAAAACGAAAATTCCCTATTAAACGTTACGAGGTTTGAAATATGCCTTTTTTAGGAACTTAGAATTTTTTGTAAGATATGAGGTTTGTAGTTGTTGTGTGGATCATTCTTGTGAGTCATATGCCGACAAAAACCGAAAACTGATTTTTCGGGAGTTACGTGGTTTTCTAATTAAGCTGACGATAAATAAATTTATTTATTTATAACAAAACTAAAGCATCTCCTGCATTTGGTAATACATTTTTAGATAAATCTATTCGAGTTCCATCGGATTAAGAAAATTGCTTTATTGGAAGCGGAGAAAATATATTTTTTACGTATATCGATTTTGATATTTGAAATTCAATTTTCTTAACTTAATTTTTTGGATATTTTTCACGTGTAATGCCGATGGTTTTTATTATTATAATATATGTTATACTTAAATATCTTGAAAAAATAGAAATTTTTATCGAGAAAGAGCTACGAAATAAAAAGTTAATGGATTAAAGATGATCATCCTATTGTTTACAACTTAGTCGTAAATTCTTTTCAATGCCGTTTTTCTCATGAATTTAATTTAAACTAAAAGGTACCGAAGTATTTTATTTATTTATAAGCCAAAACATTGTTTATCATTGTAAAACATTCCTAAAGCCGTCCATATAATCAGCAAAGAAAGTAGAAAAATAGTACATTGTTTACCGGGTAGGAAAAGCTTAACATTCCTGGACGACTGTGAAGATTGCTAAGTCGAGGCGCAAGCCGAGACTTAGCAACACAGAGTCCAGGAATGTGGCTTTTCCTACGAGGTAAACATACTATTTTTCCGCAAATCGTTTAAAATTCGACAGATATTGATTGATTTAAAAAAAAACGCGATAATTTTATTCCCAAATAAATGGTGCTTTGAAATTCCTAATAAAATTACTTGGGTTACTATGGAAACGTATTGAGGTTGAATTGTCAAACTTGACGCTTATAAATTTAATTGCTGGTGTTCTCGAAAGTAAAATGATAAGTGATGATGAAATTTCCATTCCTGGGACTCCTCCAGAGCTGGTTGAGGCAGTGAATACTGCTTCATTAGAATTATTGCCAAAGAAATCAAGAGAAAAGTACGAAAATGCATACAGACGTTTTATGGATTATCGCATGAGTAAAAATACGAGTTCTTTCTCAGAAAATGTTGTAATGGCATACTTCCTAGACCTTTGTTTAAAGATGAAATCTTCAACATTATGGGCCAATTATTCAATGCTGAAGTCAACCCTTGCACTTAAACACAATGTAGATATATCTACATACTCAAAACTTCGTTCTTTATTGAAACGGCAAGCTCAAGGTTATAGGGCAAAGAAATCTAAGATTTTAACGAAGGAAGAAATTGAAAAATTTATCCAGGAAGCTCCAGATAAAGAAAATTTAATGATTAAGGTAATTTACAAGGTTTTAATTTCTATTTAGATTATAGCTTTATTTATTTTTTAGGTGGCTGTAATATTTGGTATTTCTGGGGCCTGTAGAATGGATGAGTTAGTCCGAATGACTGTACACGATATAGAAGACTTAGAATCTAAGCTTTTAATCAGCATACCTGATTCGAAAACCAACAAACCAAGATCATTTGTAATTAATCAGATCTACTTGAATGTTTATCGAAAGTATGTTTCGTTAAGACCAGAAAATATGAACAGTGACCGATTTTTCTTTAAATATCAAAGCGGAAAGGGTTGTAGACAAGTGGTAGGAATTCATCAATTTAGAAAAATGCCCAAAATAATTGCTACTTATTTGAACTTGGTAAATCCGACAGAATATACTGGTCACTGCTTTCGTCGGTCTTCTGCAACAATATTGGTTGACTCTGGTGCCGACATAACTAGTTTAAAGAGGCATGGCGGATGGAAGTCATCAAACGTTGCTGAAGGATATATCGAAGAATCGCTTAACAATAAGGTTGAGGTGGCAAATAAAATTTTCACAGTACAAAATATTCAACAAAATGACACTTCCACCCTGCATGTTGTCCAAAATGTTTCTCATAGTTCTAAGAGTGTTCCTCCAATGTTCAATAATTGTACTAACTGTCAAATTACTGTAAATATAACAAATTGATCTTAAAAATGTATTCAGCAATGACTTGATGTTTTCAAAATATAAATTAATTCCTTATAAGCAATGTGTTTTCTATCATTTATGTAGAACACTAACAACTGTACGGAAATATCATTTCCTTACAGTAAGGAAATGACATTTCCTTACAGTAAGGAAGTCCTGACTTTTTCTTCAAGAAATTTTGACAGGAATGTCAAAATTTCCTGGCGATTTGCGGAAAAATAGATATTTTTAATAATTTTTATATATTTTAATTTTTTTATTAATGTTCCTTACTTATTCTTATCCTATCCAGTGCCGGCTTAACACAGTCTGCCGCCCGGTGCTGATACTGCGCCCAGGCTCAAAAATATTTCTTTTATTAAAAACTTTATTAATGAAACTAACAAAATACAAGAAGAAAATTAAGAGCGAACTTCAAAAAGTAAAATAAAAATGTACCTAATAACATTCAAACAGGTAACATGAGGTAGGTAATCAAATACCTTTTTTATTGAAAAGCTTGTTTTCTTGCTTTTACTGAAGCGAAGTTTTCGATGATATCATTTATATTTAATTTATTTAGCAGGTCCTCGTTAATGGATAAAACTGCTACGGAGTTCAAATTTATTTTCATGGGAAATTGCATTTCTTAAGTAGGTCTTTACACTTTTTAGTGTCGAAAAAGAGCGTTCGCCACTTGAATTTGCCACCATTATTTAGAAAAAATACGCAGACAAATATTAACGTGTGGAAATGAAGATATGAATTTATTTTCGTATAAAACCTGTACCAATTCTAAAAGAGTGTCTTTTTTTAATTGGGGAAGAGACGTTAACAAATGCTTTAAATGGACAAATTCTTGGGGAAAATATTCGTCCAAATCCTCCTTGTATTTTTGTTGTAATTGTAAATTGTAAAGGTTGCAGACCTGAAAATATATTCATTATTCATCTTACGTAGTTTTTAGTTTAAACAAAAATTCAAATGCTCTTGAACAAGATTTATAACTATCAGATCGGCGAATAATCTCCGACTTAGATTGTCTATTATAAAAACATAACATTGTGTTCGCATTTTTTCTTTTTGGCTATAAACTTGCCTCTGAATTCTTTTCTCCTAATTGCAATTTTTTTTGATAATAGATGAGCGGTTGTGCTTAAATCCATATTTTCCTTTTGTATTGTTTTATTCACCTCATTAACCCTTTGTAAAACGTCAAGCCAGAATGATAAAATTATTCAGTTTTCCAACAAATCAACTTTTTTCGATAGAGAAGCTGCTTCTACTCTTACTACATTTTTCTCAATTATATCCGTTGACATATCAATCAAACATGTTTTAATCAAACCGTAATTGCTTTTTAACGCTTTTACGGCATCAAAACGAGAAGACCAACGGGTTGTATTCACTCTTTTAGGTAACAGTGTCTGCCCCGACTCCGGCGAATCCTTTATTGCACGAGACAATAGCTCCCACCTGTGTGTAGACACGGAGAAAAAATTGTAGATAGCTTGTACCAACATAAAAAATAATGTTGCTTCCAAACAACAATCTGCTGCATTTTGGACAACCAAATTTAAAGAGTGAGCAGCACAGGGCACAAAGAGAGCTAAATCATTGTACACTTAAATACATGCTTACAAACCAGAATACTTGCCACTCATATTAATGACATTGTCATAAGACTGGCCTCTACAGTTCTTAATATCTAAGTTCCCAATAACTGTTTCATCAAGTTCTTGTGAGCTATGCCCAGTGTTTTTATAAAATCCCACGAATCTTTCCACGGGGTTCCCTTTATTGTTACAATATCTCAAAATCACAGTAAGTTGGCCATGGTGTGTTATATCAGGTGTTGAATCTACACTTATAGAATAGTATGTGTTTGCGTTAATTTGCCTAATAATTTCATCAATGACTCGATTGGACAAAATATTCAGTAATCGTTATATAATATATATATATATACTATATATATGATATATATATATATTATATAAATATATATATCTTTTGCAAACTTTGCCATTACCTAAATTTGTTCGTTTATTAATATGATTTTTTAAAAATTGATCATATTCTGACAATACTTCCGGTAAACCTAGTAGTTTCCATTCCGTTTTTCGCCAATTCTTTCATAAGTACCTCTAAATGCCAATTCCCTGATTCCCTGGTAGTCTGGTAACATAAACTGAGTAGTCTTAGTAGTTGGTACATAAACACAGTACATAAGCATATACGTCGACGGTAATAATAATTATTTATTTATAAATTATTTAAATTTATTTAATTTTTGATTTTAATGCCAAATTTGGACATGGATGTGTGGACGGTTATGTGGGTGACTATGGAGAACGAAACGAACGAGGAGACCGTATGGTACAATTTTGTCAAGCGGAGGAGTTAGTAGTTGCTAACACTCTTTTCAAGTTACCTAACAGACGACTGTACACATGGAAATCTCCGAGTTACACCAAAGGTAGAGTAGTCAGAAACCAAATTGACGTTGTCCTTGTTAGTCAAAGATTCCCAACTCTATACTCTCAGCTAAAACCTACCCAGGAGCAGATATAGGCTCGGATCACAATCCTGTAGTAGTCACATTAAGAATAAAACTAAAGGTCATTAAAAAACACATACAGAAACAAATTGACGTGAGAAGACTGAATGAACATATAAAAGAGAAAACAATAGTGAACATCAAAGAAAATTTACAAAATATAGAGAAACTGAATAGAAATACTGATAAGATAGACCAAAAATGGGAGAATATTAAACATGCCGTAATGTTGGCAGGTAGAGAAAATTTAACACCGAAAGAAAGGAAACATAAAGAATGGATGAATGAGGAAATACTACAGTTGATGCGTGAAAGAAGGGTAACACAGTAACACTCAGATGGGATTCAGAAAAGGGCTGGGTACAAGGGAGGCTCTGTTTGCAATGAACGTTCTCTCACAGAGATGCTTAGACATGAACCGAGAAATTTACGCCTGCTTTATTGATTTCGAAAAGGCCTTTGACAAAGTACAACATGAACCACTAAGACAAGTTCTAATAAAGAAAAATATAGACAGCCGAGATATTCGAATTATATGCAATCTATATTGGAATCAAACAGCAAATGTCAAGGTTGAGGGCAGACTAACAGAAGAAATTCAAATCCGTCGAGGAGTCCGGCAGGGATGTATCTTATCGCCACTTTTATTTAATCTGTATAGTGAAGCTATCTGTGAACAAGCACTCGAGGAAGAAGATCTTGGTCTGATAATAAATGGTGAGACGATCAACAATATAAGGTATGCTGACGATACAGTTCTCCTAACGGGAACGCTAGTAGAACTACAACATCTCGTTCAAAGTCTCAATATATACTGTAACAGTTACGGCTTGAAAATTAATTTGAAAAAAACTAAATTTATGGTAATCACGAAATCAAAGAACATCAGAGCTAATCTTGTAATAGACAATACAACGATTGAGCGTGTGCCCTGTTATAAATATCTAGGTGCTTGGATCACAGACGATACTGATCAAACAAAAGAGATTAGATGTAGAATAGAAATCGCTAGATCAGTCTTTAATAGAATGCGCAAACTCTTTTGCAATCGTGATATCAATATAAAGTTACGAATACGAATGCTGCGGTGTTATGTCTTTTCTACCCTGTTATATGGAGTTGAGGCTTGGACACTAAAACAGTTGACCATAAAAAACATCGAAGCTTTCGAGATGTGGTGCTATAGGCGCATTCTCAGAATATCATGGATGGACCGCGTCACTAACACGCAAGTACTCCAAACTTTAGACAAAAGATGCGAAATTCTAAATGAGATAAAAACTAGAAAGATGGAATACTTGGGGCACATTGTGAGAGGTGAAAAGTACGAACTTTTAAGAAACATCATGCAGGGCAAAAGAAGTGTGGGAAGAAGAAAAATATCGTGGCTTCGTAATCTACGTGAATGGTTCGGGTGTAGTTCGATTGAACTTTTTAGGCGCGCTGCTAACAAAGTCGCAGTGGCCATGATGATTTCCAATCTCCGCTAGGAGTGGCACGAGAAGAAGAATGTTTAAATTTATAAGTTTCAAAGTAAATGAAACACAAAAAATTTCAATATATTATATCATATGGATTTGTATGCAAATTTTAGGTGACCATAATCATATAATTTCGGAAATGGTCGCGCGTACCGCCCCGGAAACTTCAACCGCCCGGTGCTACAGCCTCGAAAAGACCCCTGGTTAAACTGGCACTGATCTTATCATATCCTTATCACGACTTATCCTCCTTCCCTGGGAAGAAGGATAAGTCAATTATTATTACTGAAGTTACCACCTAACTATTTCTGCAAAAATCCGAATGCCACCTCTCACACCCAAATTCATTCGTTTGTCACAGATCCGCCCTGGTATATCTACGTATTTGTATTTTTCAAGTAGTGTGATAAATTAATTTACTAAAAGTCACTAATTTTGTCAACAAGAATACTAATTACTTTGATTGGTAGATCACCATATACGTACATATATTTTTAAACTGGCATAGCAAGTATTCGTTTAAAATCACGTAGGTAGGTATAGGTAAATATAAGGTGTAGAAAACAATAAAGAATTATGATTCATCCGTCGTCTGGCTTCACAGTTTCTATTTCCATATCATCCGCCTGCATATAAATAACTTTACAATTATAGCACTTGCACTGCGGGGGAAATTAATTCGTTCAAATCACGTTAACTTCTAAACTCAGTTAAATTATAGATATAATAAAACGATGCAATATATTCTCTAAACATAATTGATCCTGAATCGAAAAAAAAAAGATAATTGCAGGATACAAATTTGTTTCCTTAAAAAAATGTGTGTGGGATGCAAACTTAGATTAATATTAAATGGTTCCGGTTAGATTAAAGCTTTTAAGTGAGTAAAACAACCGCGTACTTATGTTTTAAAATAGTCCCCCTTTTTTTCTAACAAAAATTAAATGAAAACTTTGAATATTGGATAATGACTGCATTACTGAAATGCCGTATATAAAAAACAACGGCTAAATATTTATCTTATAGAAAAATCTAGAAAGATAAATTCTATTTATATAAAGAAAATTTTCCAGCCACATAGCTTCAAGAATAGATACGCTCGTTCTTAGATAAAAATCTACAATATAGACTTGTGGAAAGAAGAAAAACGACATGTGCACTGCAATTTTTCTTCTGTCATCTATGGAAATTTGGCGACGATAATACGATATGTTACTACGTTTCGATATGTTTTTCTATCTGCCCAAACCTCTTTTACCTTTAATCCTGCTTCCAGTATAAGCTATAGTAGCCTGTACTTATCATTTCGAAACATATGGCTCAGATATGACACTTTCCTCTTTTTAATTCTTTTAACAGTTGTTGAAAATTCCATAGCTTTACCTATTCGTTTCAATACCTCTGCATTGGTATGTCTAACTTATTCTCAGTATATGTCGATAAAGCCACATTTCTAAAACGTGTAACTTTTTTATAGTTGCTGCTGTTAACGTCCACCCTTCTACTCCGTAAAGTAGCGTAGAGACTACGTAACATTAACGTACGGGTGCTTACGCTTAGGTTGTGGTTGCTTAAGAACTTTCTCATTTTTATTAATCTAGATCTTGCTATTTCAATTCGATACTAATCTCTACAACAAGGCCCTACTTATTATTTACCGTTACACCACATATCTGAATCGGTGTATTCGTTCAATATGTTAGGTTTCAATATGCAGGTCGATATTTTGGATGTTCTTAGTAATCACCATAAATTTAGTTTTCTTTCCGTTGATTTTAAGTCCAAACTGTTGGCCTATATAGTGGAGTTGGGAATTTTAGAAAAAGTCAGTTACAGTAACTGGGCTAGTCCCATAGTAGTAGTTCCAAAAAAATTGTCTGAGGAACTAAGAATTTGTGTAGATTTTAAAAAAACATTAAACAAAGTCTTAGATAGTGATCATTGCGCATTACCATTACCAGAAAATATCTTCGCATGTCTAAGCAGACATAAATACTTTACGGTTTTAGATTTAAAAGGTGCTTATCAACAGCTAAAGGTCAGTAAAAATACACAAAAAATGTTAGTAATAAACACCCATATAGGTTTGTTTGCCTTAACTAGACTAACTTATGGTATCAGCTCTGCACCAGGTATTTTTCAGTCGGTGATGGATAGTATTTTGGCAGGGGTACAAAATACTAAATGTTATAACTTAGATATAGATGATATTCTAGTATATGGTGAGTCACTTATAGATTGTTATGAGAATGTCAGAAAAGTGTTGAAACGTTTACATGACTATGATGTAAAAATTAATGTAAATAAGTGTAAATTTTTCGAAACTAAAGTAGAATTTTTAGGTCATATTATAGATGCCAAAGGAATACATCCTACTGAAGAAAAAATACTAGCAATTAACTCAGACACATAATAAAAACTTCAGACATAATATGCACTATTTTATTCGTACTTTTAGTTGAAGAATAGATTAAATTATTTCAAATGTACTTAATTATTAATATCTAAAAATTTAAATTAAATTAAATTTCTCAATTCGACTCTATGTTTCCGTCTAAAACATGGCGTTCTCGTGCTGACAAACTTCAAAGGCGGCATCTGAGACTACATTCTGATTGTTTATTAAGTATTCTGTGGCCTCACTCATCTGAGTGTCATCATCATCATCATCTTTGGCTCGACAATCCTCTGTGGATCTTGGCCTGCTCTAAGATTCGTCGCCATTCTGTTCGGTTTCTGGCAACATGTTGCCATCTTCTGATTTTTAATATCCGTAAGTCGGTTTCAACTCCATCTAACCACCTAATTCGCGGTCGGCCTTTGTTTCTTCTTCCCACAGGTGTTCCTGTGGTTAACTTTTTAGCAATCGTATTTTCTGGCATTCGTATTATGTGTCCAGCCCATCTAAGTCGCATCTTAATGAACGTTATGACATCTGGCTCGTCAAATAGCTGATACAATTCAAAATTATATCTTCTGCGCCACTGCCCTTGGTCTTTTATAGCTCCAAATATTTTGCGGAGTATTTTACGCTCAAATATTCCCAAAAGTCTTTCATCTTTCTGCGTTAGAGTCCATGTTTCTGCTCCATATGTGAGGACCGGCTTCAGCAATGTTTTGTATATAATAATTTTAGTTCTTCTTTGAATGTTTCTTGAGTGGAAATGCTTTTGGAGTCCATAGTATGCCCTATTTGTAAGATTTATTCGTCTTTTGATTCCTTCGCTTGTTTTATTGGTAGCAGTCAATAGCGACCCAAGGTATGTGAAGTTGTCAACACGTCCAAAAGTATGACTTCCAAAGCCTGTTTCTCGTTCCTCATTTGCTATCGGATCGTTTGTAACCAACATGTACTTGGTTTTATCTTCGTTGATGACTAGACCGACCTGTTTCGCCGCTGTTTCCAATTCTAGGAGATACTGCTCAACATCTCGCTTGCTACGCCCTATTGACACTATCGACTGAGTGTCGCTAATATTTATTTTTCACCTGTATCAACATCAGACTGCAGCCTCGTCGATTTTATTTACACGGATTCCTCTTTTTTATTTTTATTGTACATATTATATAGAAGTTAATTTTCTTTTTCTTTTTTATTTGAATATATTTTTATTTAGAAGGGTTTTACTGAGTCTGGTCTCTAATAGAGCTCACCGCCACAGTATTTGTTCTTCTGGCTGTCCAAGAAGTTTGAAGCATTCTTCTCCAACACCATTTCAAATACATCGATTTTTTTCCTATCTCCCGTTCGGATGGTCCACGTTTCAGAGCCACATCGAAATATTGGAAAACCAGAGTTCGTACATGATTGGTCTTAGTGTTTTTTGTCATGTGCGTTTTTTCTTTTTTCGTATTTTAGTAAAGTTTGACATTGTTGTTGACGGTGATGCCTAATTAAATGACACTTTCAACTACCAAACTTTCTAGTAATATTCTGAATCTCTGTTCTGTTGTTGGTTCTATTGACAATAATTTCGTTTGTCATGTTTTTATTAATTCGTAGTCCATATTTCTCGCTAACTCTTTTTAGTTTGTCTCTTCCTCACTCTGCCTATAAACAATGTGTCATCGACAAAGCGAAGATTGGACACCTTGAATCCACCTACTGAAATCTCTCCTTTTTATTAATCTATAACAAGTGTCGTTAGGTGTTAACTATGTAGGTTAAATAGCCTTGAGGATAATATGTAATCTTGTCTGGTGTCTTTTATAATTTTGCACCGCGAAGAATATGTTTTCCAATGTTACGATTGCGTCATTGTTTTCATACAAACTTTGCGCTAGTTTAACTAAGTGAATTGAAATGTTCATATTAATAAGAATTGCCCGTAGTAAATGCTGTTTTACATTATCTTATTTTACGAAACAGATATATGAGGATGTTGTATTCTCGTAATTTTTCGATACGTTATCGTACATTCAAAATTTGCTTCTGTTTCCCTTTCCTTTACAAAAAAACTCCTCACACTACTCCAAAAGGAGAAGAAAAGGAGACAAAGTGAATGTCTAATTGCCCAGAGCATTCACCTCAAGTAGTAGTCCCCCGGCATAATAGTACGAGTGGGGGTGGTGGAGCGTCTGGGGTGTATTGAGGTGGATATGATTTGTCTCTGGCTAGCATAGCTATCAACCCTCCTCACCACAAGTCGTGGATATCTGTATGTTCTTCATGCATGCCTCTCGAGGCCGGATGATATTACTACTGTGTGTGTGTGAAAGATATTTTGTGTATAGTGTACATCTATATTCTGTCGACAAGATACAGGCTTCTAAGATATCATTTTCGAGGATACATTTGTTACTTAGGTTATTTAAAGATCTGGTCCTGTTATTTAGTATTATGTTAGTGTTTAGTGTTCTGAAGCTCTATACATGTATTTTGTGCAGCGATCAGATGGTTGTAATGACCATTTTGCTTACCTTTGACCTTTAAGAATATTTTTCCAGTAGTAACCACAAATTCCTTATCTCATTTTCAACATTCTCCACTATGCGGCCTTTTGGTATATCGCAGATTTGGCCTGATAAAAGAAGTATTAACTCCTTCTTTCAGGCGACTTTCAGGCGACCTAAAGCGGTTTCGCCAGGATACTTGAACAGGTCTCAGTTTTTAAAAATACTTTGTTGTGAACAGTTTAAATTTATAGTTTAAAGATTTTTAATTTTAAGTTATGTTACGGTTGAAAATAAGTTTGTACCTACATACTGAACAATGTGGCAACGTATTAATGAAGTTCTTGGTGAGTTCATTGAAATTTACAAAAGTGAATTTTGCTTGTGGAAAGTAACACTTAATAATTATCACAATAGAGACAAGAGAGATGCTGGTTTAAAAAAAATAGAGCCTGATCACAGTATAAAGAGGTTCCACTTCTTTATACTGTGGCCTGATGCAATTGAAGGAAATAGAGCCATGTACTTGAAATAATTATATTTAATGATATAGACATCCATCAGGTAAACCTGAAGTACCTGATAGTGAGTGGCTGACATAAGCAAGATTATCAGCAATATCGGTACCACCAATTTATGTATGCTCTTGTACCCATAACAATGCTGTCTCCACAATTATTTAATATGTATGGGGAGCATATTATGAGAAGAGCGTTTGAAGGATGGGAAAAGTGCATCTTAATAAATGGCCGAAAATAAACAGCCTACGTTTTGTACATGACACTGCCCTTCTTGCAAACAGCCAAGAAGAGTTACCTAATGGATCTCATACGACTTGAAAACAAAACGTTGAAACAGACGGTTGAAAACAAAAATCAAATATTTGGTCTGCAGTTAAATATATCAAAGACAGAAATCATGATAGTGGATAGACTACATAACAACTATCCACACATAACCACGATTGACCGGTTTGAGGTTGTGAGCTCATATTTATAACTGAGATCATTGATTAAAAACACAAAGTTACTACAGGAAGAAATAAAACGTAGATATGATCCAGCAAAAGTCGCTGTAGGAAAAATGGCCGAAATATGGAGAGACTCTCAAAATTTCACGAAATCCAAAAAAGTCATTTTTCAACAATTAAAATACTTTAGACATGTTATGAGAGCAGACACAGAAAACATGAAACAACTTATTACCTAAGAAAAAGTATCGAAACTTCGTATCTAAGTAAAGTATCGTACCTAAGTGAAAGTCGAAGATCACGAGCAAGGTCCCTAACAAGACGAATCGATCAAATTGCACGAATATGCATGAGTTAAAAAATGATCAGCGGCAGAGATCTTTGAAAGCTGACAGTATAAGATATCACGATGACCACTACACTCCCTCCGGGGGTCAGAGTCAGAATTGAAGAGAGATAAACCCATATCAAAGTTACTTCATTGTACTTCACCAGTTGCTTACGCGATGCTATTGCGGACTTAAACGTTGTAGACTTCAGTATTTAATGCAGCTTGGCAGTTTGAGGCAATAAATATTTTGGCAAGTTTGCGGTGTCTTTTCACGTACTTCTGTGCACAAAAAACTAGTGCCAGTAGTTCTGCTTAAAATATTGTAGGAGTATTTCCGCTTCCTCTTGTGTTTTTTACCCATTGCTTTAATACGTGGAGGAAACCTCATGATTTCGTTTTATTTTAACTCACACTCGTTTATAATAATTATACTCTATTATAAATATAAATATATTATAATTATTATATTTAGCGCGAGTACGAAATCTTGTTTTGCAGGATAATGTGGTCATCTTCATGGATTGCCTTGTTCAAACCAACATCCCGAGAGGTCAAGTTAGTTCGTCGGATTTTAGATACTGAATCCGTGTTAACCTAAAGTGTATAGGTAGAGGTGAAAAGTCTAGCATTACCACTAAGGCTACAGTGAGACAAGATCTTATTGCACCTGTGATTTCTACAAAAGCGAGTCCTTGCACTTTTTGCAACTCTGGTATTGCCTTTTACTGCCTTGTTTTTTTAACCAAATCAATGCAGCAAAAATATTGTGTAAATAAGCTTATTTTTCCATTCATGGTAGGAGATTTTTTGTTAATTTTCTCGTAACTTTCTTCGTGATACAGTAGACTTTTGATAAGTATTCATTTCTCATGTAATATGTTTAGTATTATTTACATATATTTAAAAAAGCAGGTTCTAACATGTCACCATTCTTTTGGAATATAGCTTAAGATAAAACTAATCTTGAATAATTTTGTAGGTGAGCTAGTAGAATATTAATAATCTGCTGTAGCAGGTTTGGAGATATACCATCCTCCCTAAACGATTTATAGGATTCTAACACACGTTTTGTCAAGATCGATGAATACTATTATGAGTATTTGTTTCTACATATATTCCTAAATTTTCCAATCAGCTACCTTATAATACAAATTTGATCTGCGTTGTATATATAGCATAATTTTAGAATCCTGTACAAGGGATGTGTGTAGTTTGTGCATTACTGACCATTGCGTTTATTTCCTACACAAGTGTTAAGAGACTGCTTCTACATTCATGGAGCATTTGTCCCACCACTTTTTGTTTTCCACACTTTTCCAGGGATATATGATCCAAATACTTTACCCTTCTTTATTTTTTGTGGTGTTGAGTAACTTCCTTGTTTTTGCTTTCTTTGTTCTATGTTTGGCATCTTTTCAACTTCTAGCTTTTCGTTTCCTCTTTGAAGGCATTGTAACCATGAAGATTTATTAGATCTACTTTCATGTTTCTTTTTATACAGTTTTTTTTCTCTTTTTCTTGTATTTGGTTTCCTTTCACCAATTCTACTTACTTTCAAATTTGTTTCAATTAGTTTTATTATATTCTGATGATATCGCTTAGATTTTATGTGAAGGTACATCTCTCAAATATTTATTGCTCAATATTTTTATATTCTCTGCTTTTTACTTAAACCAAAAATTATTGTAATTCCAAAGATAAGCCTCAATCCATATTGAAATTTACTCTAAAATCTTCATTACAAAGCAATATTGTATTAATATGTAGATACTTTTGATAAATACTTTTTAGGAATTCTAAGTAGGTATCTCTCTAATTCTATAGTTTTCTTATCTATAAGTTCAAAAAATATCAGCAAAGCCAGAATCTTATAAAAAATAAGTAATTAAGATTAAAAGATTAATTATTTAATAAAACATGCAAATAGATAAATATGTAGTTGTTGAAATAAAATTAGAAATGATCAAAATTGTTGAATGTATTCTTCCTTGGAGAGTATTTCTACTGACTTTTACCCCTCACTACCAAACAAGATAGATCAATTTATTTTTTAACTGAAATGATAATATAGTCTCTATGAGTGATCATATTCGCTTCTACATCTAATTAATTCTTTACTTTGTAATGGAAATTTCAGCAAGTTCCCTAATTATAATTAAATGACGGCATATTATGCAATTCCAATAATAACATTTATTTTTCATTGAAAATTTAAGAAATATTTAGTAGTTAGGTTAGGTTAGTTAGGGTGTATGTGGGTGTATCCATAGACATATAATACAAATAGGTGTTGCGCATCACTATCCCGGTACACACATAGACTTATAATACAAATATACTGGTAGCTGCAATGCATGCTCATTCCCCCAGTGCGACAGAAAAAACTGATGCAAAGCAGTCCCTGCATCTCTTACTAATGGGGAGGCTTTATCGACCACTTGACCTTCTCATTGGTCATTTAGGCCTTGGTTCCTCTTCTTATACCCGGGCTCCAACACCTTCATAAGACTCGATATATTCGACTCCCCTTCGCCCCTTTCTGGAAAAAAGCGGTAAACGGCTTTTCGAAATTATATTTAGATTGCATTACATCTGGTACCACATCCCATAGTGGGTGATTTTTTAATTATCTCTCCAGATTTGATCCAAAGTACCCTTTTCCTCTGCTTCCTAGCGTCTTATCCGCTTTCTTTATTCTCGTATCTTCGTCTCATCCTTCCATGTATGTAATGGAGGTAGGTCCAACATGACCTCCACGGAGGCGGTTGAGGTATTCTACATCGCTCCTATATTTAGTAGTTAACGGGAGGATGGTATCAAATCTCTACGCCTAATTAAAACATGTGAATCTGAAAGTCGCTTGCAACCAGATAAGGTTTCACGTTTTCAGGTTAAGGTTAAGTTTTCAGGATAAGGCTACACGAAGTAAAAGGTGGCAGTAACTTTGAGATGACTATGCTTAAATGGATATTTGCATGAGACCAAAAAACAACAGATGAAACACAATTATGCATTGGAGAATATGAAATTACAGAAGACAAATCGCAAATTAAACTTTTGCATTACTAAGAAAACATGCTGGAATAGCCCAGACTCGAGAATAATGGAAGAGAGTAAGGTCTACCTATGTCCAAAGATGGAAATTCTTACTGATTAGATATATGCTTAGCAGCACAAGTAAAATATATTTACAAACCATTTGTCAAACATGTTTTACCGAAATTATTGGCTGTAATTCTTGAATTTAAAATATAGTGAATATTCTTTGAAGAAATTAGCAGTATCTCATCGAAGAAAAGTCAGCAATACCAAACATTCAATCAAAATGAATAGACCTAATATATTTGATAGACAATCTATAAGTTATTTTAGTAGTTGTCACAAATATACCAGTAAATCAACGTGCAGTACGGCAATACCGTGTAATTTTCGGTGTCACCACCAAATTACATGAAAGTTTGGATTTAGGTTCTACTTACCCTCCACTTCACTTTTGGCCAATGGTTGCTTTTTATTTTTTAGGTGTGAAAACTACTATTAGAAAACATCGTATAATTGTAAATTAAAGCCGGTAATTGATTTAAATTATCTTTTAATGAAGTGAATGAGTGTCAATTAACATTAAACAACAGAATTTAAGATTTTATCACTGTTTAACTCCTAAATCTGATCCCCTAGAATAGTTATAATTAAAAAAATGTCATTGAATACCTTGTCTTCACTGATTTGCAAGGAAATTTGGATTTAGTTTATACCTACCCTCCACTTCAAAATAGAACTCAAGTCGTTGGTTGCTTTCATTTTTTATGGGTGAAAACGAGCCCTATTAGAAAAAAACCTTTGTAAATTCAAGCAATTTGAAACTATTTAATTATAGAGGGACATTAAATTTATATTTACCATTCTAATTTTTTACTACATAATTTTAACCCTTATAAAAATTACCACTTGTGAAAAAATTCCAATAAATAGTTGTAGTATTTTTTTTATTGAAACTATATACAATATATGCAACTTATATTACAGGAAAGGTCTACGGAAAGAGGGGACCAGGAAGAATATCTTGGCTCCAGAACTTATGAAAATTGTTTTCCTTAACCACTTCAGGACTATTTCGAGCTGCGGTCAATAAAGTTAAAATTGCCATGCTAGTACCAAACATCCGTAACGGATAGGCACCACAAGAACATATAAAATAATTGTTTTAATCAAAATGTTATGAATTTACTTTATTCAATTTAAAAAACAACCCTTACTACTTTGTAAAGACGAGTCTGTGCTTTAATAGCACATTACTTGTACCAAATATGTGATTGGTTTTTTACTCATAACTCAGCTTTTAAGTACAAACTATGTTGCAGGTTTTTTAACAGCAATATCATTTAAATTAATATTTTTAAAACACTATTTTTTAAAGGGTTGTAGCTGAAAGGGCTTGAACGAGTCAGTCATCAGAATTTTTGTCTTAGAGAAAAACCAAAATGTTCAGAAAAGTAGAACAAATATTTTTTGACTCTTTTTCTTACTATCGCTAGTTCTTTTTAAGTTATTTTAAAAACAATCAATTTTGAAAAGTCAATTTTTTTCAAAAATAACTTTGAACCGGTCAAATTTACAGATCACATAAACAATACATAAATTAAACTATAAAACGATAACGATTAATTTCATTTGGGGTGCTAATTAGGCGCTGACTTTCACAATTTTTTACCAACAAAAAGGGACGAACGTTTATTAAACTAAAAAAAACAAAAATAAAGTTTTAAACACTTTAAAAGGTTTGATGAGTAGTTATCCCTGAAATATTCGATTTGTAATTTAACAAATAAAAACCTACTTTTCATGAGCTACAACTGTTTCTACTGGGTTTACAGACCTAATAAATATAATTTTTTGTGCTTTTTTAAGAGCTCATTTTACCTTAACATTGAAAAACTTTCTGAAAATGTGATTTTTATTCTGAAAAATGAACATTTTCACTCGCAAATAACTCAGAACGTTTAACTTGTGAAAAAACTCAATAAAAGTCCACCCCCAAGAAGGGGTGGCTTTTAAAAATGGTCTTTTGTTGGCATAACAAATGATCTAAAAAAATAGTTCCACAGCACAACCAACAAAGCCCGAAGAGCATAAAACAAGTCAACGGGCAAGGTGTTTTTTTTAATTGCACATAAATATATCTCCTGAGAACTGTTAGTAAGTTTAAATACCAAGTTTAGATACCAGAATATCTAAGATGCTGAAAACTAGAATACAAGAGTGGCTATAATTCAGGAGAAGCAAAGAGCCTACATTCAGCAAATCAACATGAAATGTTTAATGTAGTTTAGACAACTGTTTCATTGAAACTTGAAGGAATAAAGTTTATTTTTTGTCTCAAATAATAATAAATTTTAATACCCCTTATATTATATAATTCGCAAAAACTTTTACCTCTTCTACCGATGCTTAAAAATTTTATTCTAAATATTTACAAAATTATTTATTCTAAATATTAGTTCATAGATTGAATTGACAAACATACAAGACTGAATTGTATGGTTACGTTACTGTAAAAAGGTATTTGCATATGAAACAAAAAACATATCAGTAGGGGTACCAGTTAAAACATAATGAGGCTTTTTTTCTGAGATTTGTTATTTTGTAAGCATTCTTAATTTTTTTTAAATATCTAATAAAATGCTGGACCACACTTTACAAATAGGAGTGACCTAGGACCTAGTATTGCCACACCACATGAAAGACACAGTCAAGTTACTAAAAAAAATACAGCAAACGCACAGTGAAAGGCAATATATCAATCCAAAAACTTTACTCATCTATTACAACTTTGAAAATATCTGTAGATCAATTCAATTCATAATAGAAATTGTTGAGTGATGGCTCCTCAGACTTGATTACATTTGGCTTACAACTTAATATTTCAACACAACATACAAACATAAGTATATTATCTCGTAGACAGTTACAGAGATTGAATTTTGGAACACATCTTTATTTAGTATGATGGTGGAAATAACATGTCAAATGCAGGTAAAGGGGTCACAAGAAATCATAACCATGTAATAATAATCTACATTAGAATAAATCAAATCAGATAGTTTGGTAACCCTGTTAGTGGCCACTCTTTGCTCAATGAGCCAGATTTTTTAGGTAAAAAAAAACACATCCCTCAACAATGGATGGATTTGGTTTGCAACTGTAGGCAGAGAAAGCATTCACATAATGGATATTGTTGGAAAATTCCCTGATATTACATGATTAGAGAAAATTATGAATAAAAAAGACCTAAGCACTAATAGACATCATAAATTAATAATTGAAATAAGAAAAATTAAATTTGAGAAGATATTTCAATAATGATTATGACTTACAAAGATTTAGACAAAGAGGAAACAGACTTGTAACATAAAGAGAGATAACTTACAATGAAGATGTGCTACCAAATGTAGAGGATGATGAAATTGAATAAAATCATTGTAAATTATTTAAAAAAATTTTATCAAAAACCCTTTGTGCCATTTCTTAAAAATCAACTTATTTTTTGATATACTACCTGTAAAACTAACAAAAACAATCCATTGTATTTGTTAATGCACTATTTTAAGTTAGTAAAAATGTCAAGTAATTATATTTAATGTATGAGATATTCTGATTAATTTATCAATTAGAAAAGGAAAAAATTAAGTATAAAAAAATGTAAATATTTTAAAAAAATTATAAATAAAACACAGAAATGCTCGTAAAAAAATCTGTATTAAATAAATCAGACTTAAATGATCGTTTCACAGAAAAGTAATGAAAAAAGTATAAAAAAATTGAAACGGAATTTTTTGTCTTAAAACAAGCAATTTGTCATGTTTAGATTCAAATTTAATATTCTTCAGCTCCTTCTCCCTCACCTTCTCCAGAATCCATACCAACTTCTTCATAATCTTTCTCCAAAGCAGCCAAATCTTCACGAGCTTCAGAGAATTCACCTTCTTCCATACCCTCTCCTACATACCAGTGGACGAAAGCTCTCTTGGCATACATAAGATCGAATTTGTGGTCCAATCTTGCCCATGCTTCAGCAATAGCTGTAGTGTTGGACAACATGCATACAGCACGTTGTACTTTAGCCAAATCGCCTCCAGGTACAACAGTTGGTGGTTGGTAGTTGATACCTACTTTGAAACCAGTTGGACACCAGTCTACAAATTGGATGGTACGTTTGGTCTTGATGGTTGCAATAGCAGCATTTACATCCTTTGGTACTACATCTCCTCTGTACAACATACAGCAAGCCATGTATTTACCATGTCTTGGATCACATTTTACCATCTGGTTAGCAGGTTCGAAACAGGCATTGGTGATTTCAGCTACAGAAAGTTGTTCATGGTAAGCCTTTTCAGCAGAAATTACTGGGGCATAGGTGACAAGAGGGAAGTGAATACGAGGGTAAGGAACCAAGTTAGTTTGGAATTCTGTCAAGTCAACATTTAGAGCACCATCAAATCTTAGAGAAGCTGTGATTGAGGATACGATTTGGCCAATAAGTCTGTTTAAGTTGGTGTAAGTAGGGCGCTCGATGTCTAGGTTACGTCTGCAGATGTCATATATGGCTTCATTGTCAACCATAAAGGCACAGTCTGAGTGTTCAAGAGTGGTGTGGGTGGTCAAGATCGAGTTGTATGGTTCTACTACAGCAGTAGATACTTGAGGAGCTGGGTAGATGGCGAATTCCAGTTTTGATTTTTTACCATAGTCAACAGATAAGCGTTCCATCAACAAAGAAGTGAAACCAGATCCAGTACCACCACCAAAGGAGTGGAAGATCAGGAAACCTTGAAGTCCAGTACATTGATCAGCCAATTTACGGATTCTGTCTAATACCAAGTCAACTATTTCTTTACCAATTGTATAGTGACCTCTAGCGTAGTTATTGGCAGCATCTTCTTTGCCTGTGATGAGTTGTTCTGGATGGAACAATTGACGATATGTACCAGTACGTACTTCATCTACTACAGTTGGTTCCAAATCAACAAATACTGCTCTAGGTACATGTTTGCCAGCACCAGTTTCACTGAAGAATGTGTTGAAACTGTCATCTCCTCCTCCAACAGTCTTGTCTGATGGCATCTGACCATCAGGTTGGATGCCATGTTCCAGGCAGTACAATTCCCAGCAGGCATTACCAATTTGGACTCCGGCTTGGCCAACATGGACTGAGATACATTCACGCTGAAATAGAAAAACATGTTTTATTTATTTGAAAATGGTAGAAGGATAAACATTTGTACAATCAGGAATTAAAAAAATTATACAAATTTTGAAGGGTAATGACAAATGCATAAATACTGCAAAAATAAACAAGAGTTCACAAGAAAAATATGGTAAGTAATATGTTTGAACCATTGTTATAGAACAAAATATATCACATACTATCTCTAAAATACAATCAAACTAAAGTAAAATGTACAATTAAATCATAAATGTAAAATACAATTTTAAATATTGTATGTAAGAAAGCATTAGAAGTAAAGGATTAAATTAACTGCAACAAAACTACAAATACTGTAGAGTAGAAACAGGGTGCAAAAGAAGAATATGATGTTTGAACTGATATGGAACTATAAAATGTTTAAACACACCCAACCTAAAGTAAAATACAGATGGAACCAGCAATTTATTAAATTAAAAACATGTAATAAATCTCTAGACGTTAAGGGATACATATGAGAAATACTGAAAAAAATTGGAAAACTTTAGTAAAAATATTCAAATAAAAAGCACGGGTTTTCCCTGCAAGTTTTCCTATAAATTCCAAAAATTTTATCAATTTTAATTACTAGGTTTCACATGGTGCAAAAGAAAAATAATACACTATCTCTAAATAAAGCCAATGCAGCAAAGTAAAACGCAGATGAAATCAGCAATTTACTAAATTAAAGAAATTTAGTTATTTTGTGTACCTTAACAAATAACTAGAAGAGACATTATACGAAATACTGGGTCGATATGAATGAAAAAATTGGAAAACTGGCCAAAATAAAAAAAACAGTAGTTTTCTCTGCTAGTTTTCTTATTAATTCGAAAAAATTTATTAATTTTAAATACTAGGGCACAGTATATTGCTTATAAGCAATATACTGTGACTAAGGTTCACATGTGGCTTGTCCAGGGTGTGACCGGCAAAAACTAAAGATACATTTTTCTAGTAGGTACCAGAAATAGATTATAAAACGGATTTGGGAGATTTGAAAGTTGCTAAGACGTTATACAAAATCATCGAAAATGATCTGGGACTACAAAAAAAAACCGTTACAAGAAATGCCGGTATAAAATGGCGGCGCCACGTCAGGCATAATATCAAAATCTTACAATTATTTCGCTTCTATTAATGAAAACGGTAACTCCTGAATTGACACAATTACAATTATCAATACTTTTGAATACTTACCATTTTGGTTGATGAGTTTTAACTTTTACACCACAAATGAAACAAAATTTCAACAGACGTTCAGATTAGCTAGTAATGCAGCTTTCCAAACGAACTTGATAATTTTCTTGCCGCGGTTGCTATTTATATGACATATGACGTCAGCAGCCAACGCTGTGCCAACGCCCGATTCTCAAAGTTTTGATTGGTTGGACGTTGTCATGTGAGTGTAACGAAAAAGCGGGTCGTTATTCGCTGTCTTCCTCCAAGATTTTGTGTTTAAATCGTTAATGGTTATGACTAAAGTTACGGTGCCGAAGAATAATAAGATTTTAAAAGGTCTCATATTATAATTTGTACAATTTAACAAAAACAAAAATTCGAGATTAAAATGAAAACAATTGATTTAATAACAAAGTAATTATCATAGATTAAATTGTATTTCAAAAATAATAGGTTTTGTTCCTTATCAAATATGTTTTCCAATAAAAATGATATTTTTAATCAACGATAATTTAGTGATTTTGCATAATTATATTTAAACTAAGGATGATTCACAACATATTAATTTTTTCAGCTTTTAATTTCTAAGTCATGCTCTGTAGGGGAAAAGAGGAACAACCGAGCTAGAACCTTAATAATTTAGAGGAACATTACAAATGTATAACAGTTTTGGGTATTATGCATCCGAAAAGTATACTGCTAATAAATAAGGTGTTTTTGTAGAATCTAGCAATAGGAAGAAACTATACCCCCATATAACTATATCCCCATACTTCGGCAGACTTGATCATTGTGTATGAGTGACTTGATTATGCCTTCCCAGATTTACGATATTAAAATAAAACCAAAAATTGTATGCTCAAAACTAACTTTACTCAGTCATGACATAACAAATAATATTATTAAAAATATAAACATTTTTTGGCAGAAAATTATACTTAAAAAAATATAAAAGTGAAGAAAAAAATTATTGTTGAATATTGAACATCCTCCGTGATTTAGGAAATACAAAACTTCTGACCACTTAAAGGTTTTTCATCCCTTTTTTGGGCAAATTTGATTTTAAAATCCTCGTTCTTCCAGGATTTATTTCGGAGACAACGCTTACAATTACTAAATCTTGCACACTCAATTCGAACTCGTTACCTTCTGCTTCTGATTCACATACAGTATGTGTCTTTACTTGCATTTCATAATTAGGATAATATTCAGACTCTGACGATGGTAGTATAATGTCACTATCCATCGACCTTGAAGATTCTCTCAAATCCTTAAGTTGTTGTTTAGTTATTTTTTTAATGCTCTTACTTTGGCCCTTCTCTTTAATACAATAATGGACGAAATAATACAATTCGTACGAGAAGGTCACGGCTACAGAATGGGAAACAAAGAAATCAGAACGTTATGTTCATCAAAGATGAAAATACTCCGACGAATATCAGGGAAAATTCTGTTGAATAGGGAGAGAAGCGAAAACATAAGCATAGCATGCAGTATAGAAGACATAAATGGATGGGTGACAAAACAAATAACACGAGAGTCACCAAATGGACGAAGAAATATTGGCAGACCAAGAAAAATATGGTGCCATAATTTAAACAATGTAGGAGGCTAATACTGAAGAAGAAACAGGCTTTAAAGCCTACATACAAGAAGGAAGAAGAAGGAGACGAACTTTGGCTCTTTGCTCTTTTTCTAATTTTTTCCCTTCTTTAGCCTCAACTTCAGCTTCAAGTGCAAGTTTTTCTGGTGTAGCTATGAGAATTTTCGTAGTAGCTCGCTTTCTAGTTTTTGTTAATGTCTTGGGCCCAGCTTTATTATGAGGTCTGATCATTTCTTGGTTAGTAAAAGTGACAGAAGTGAATGGCTGGTTATTGCGCTCTATTGATATTTGTTACAGCTGTTAATTGTGGGAAGTATCTCCATTTATAGGATGTGATCTAATTATTTGAAATGTGGTGAAAGTGCCCGTAGAAGTAAAAGGCTGCTTTTTGTCCTCTATTAATGTTCGTCGTAGTTGTTGATTATGTTCAATCAACCCAGTTGAGGAATGTTGTCTGATTATTTCAGGAGTGATTAATGTGCTAGTAGAAGTGAAGGGTTTGGTATTGGTATCTATGAGTGACGACATAAAATCTTCAATTGGTAAAAATATTTGAATTGAAAGACGATATACCCGTAACTCTTAATTCACTGTCAACACTAACTGGAGTAAAAGCTACGAGGAAAACCTAATCTAAGCCTCTTCCGACTTCGTATATTGTAATTGTCCTTGCTGGGTTGGTTATTATCCAATCATCACAGGCAGTGTTACAAAAACTCTTGAGAGGGCTAAATACACTCCTGTCTGACGCCTGGAGCTTATGCGACGTGTGTGTTCGTATGGTAAGAGAATTATTCCGTGTTCTTTGGCATACGTTATGGATTCCAGACTAACGTTGCTATCATGATTGTCCATTATGATTAAACATTTATTGTCGGTAGTCGCCTTTGTTGAAAATGTTCCAAAAAATTTGATAAAATTAGAATCAGTCATCCATGTCCAGTCCAGTCAACTACGCCGGTGGTCCCTGGTGGGCTATAATCAATCATGCGATCTTGACAAAGTTTTCGAGGGAAAACCATTAAAGGCGGTATATGGTTTCTAATTGCGTTGATTGCATAACAAACAGTTACGTTCACATGACCTAATTTTACCAACCTGTTTTACAACTTTGCATGTAATGATGTTCTTTGGCTTATGGACAGTTAAAAGTCGAGTTCCGCCCACGTTCCAAGTTGCTTCTGGCCCAATTCCATTGTTTCTGTTGAAGCTAGTTGCTCTAGAAAGACTGGTTGGTTTCGAAGAGCGTAGTGATAAGGTCTTCATCTTCTTCAGAAATCCATATAACCAGTCGGGACTGGCTTGCTTATGTTTACTCCAAGCTGTTATATGTATTATTTCTAACGGCAAACTCGTACGCCAGTTCTTTTGCTTGTTTGATTGTAAGGCCATGATGTAATTTGCTGGTAATATCTAAATAATCTTTAAACATATTTTCCTCTGGCACATATTTGTAAATATGTGCCTTCTTGTAATCAGGAGAGAAGGTTATTTCAACATTTTCGGATCTTTGTCGGCGAACGTAGCTTTTTAATGTCATAAAATTTATTTGATGGTGACTTGCCATTCACTTGAGAGACATACCATTATTATTTACCATCTAAAACATTTTCTTTTAACCTCTGGCTGTCAACTAGTGTTCTTTTCTTATCTCCTTCCCTCCTTTTCACATGACTGGTATTCGTTATTATTAAAGTGCGGTAGAATTGCACATTAAAAATTGCGAAAGGCATATCTTCGTTAATATTTGTTTGTTTTAAATGCTAAAAACAGCATTAGATTTGTCTTAAGATTTGAAACATTTGTAAAAGAAAAAAAAACAGGCTTTAGGGACCTGTAACGTACAGATATTACAAATTGTTACTCGGGTGCGAGACCGGTCCTATGGGATCGGCGCATATTTATATATGCATGCTTGCGAAGTCAATCGACGTTTAGTATCTTTGTATTTCAATAGTAGGTGTGTTTACGTAAGATAACCTAAGTATTGTAAATGCGCTCCAAAGTGCAACTCATTCAAGAGACTATGAATCAGAGCAAAATCCTTTTGATTCGGATGATTCTGTAATCGACAAAAACTATATTCTTTCTTCAGATGAATCGTACAGTGATAATGATGGCATGATATATATGAGAGTGACAATAAAGCTGGTGAGTTGAAACAATATCAATATATGCCTATATTTTATTTTAACGTTAACGAAATAAAAAATCATATTGACCCTTACGAGTTATTTGTAACCGATGATCTTTTACAGAAGATTGTTACTAATACAAATAGATTTGCTCGGGAAATATTATTCCAGGAAACTATTGAACATGTTGAATTCGAAAATGGCTATTACCTCTACTTGTATGCTAATAATTATTACTCAAGTTTTATTATTCAAGTATTACTACTCAGACACTGAGGTCTAATAAAAGAGGTATTCCCAAAACGGTACCTAAAAAATGAAAAAGGGAAAAATTTGGCGTACTTGGAACAACTCCTTACGTATTATAAAATGGATAGACAAACGGCCAGTTCGGATGTTAAATACTGATCCAACCCATACAACTACCTTTGAACCAACAGGACAGCGAAACTGGGAACGTGAGCTTGTATTGAAACCAAAAGCAATTATTGATTACAATCCAGCAAAAACGGAGAAAACTTTGATGAGATGAGTTCTTATCATTCCGTTTTAAGAAAAAGATTAAAATGGTAAAATATACCAAAAAATACCAAATATACCAAATACCAATATACTGTTACGAACATGCTTTCGGCATGACTCATATAACGGTTACATCTCGAAACGGCTTCCAGAATCATCCTTAGATCTCTCGAAGGCAAGAGAACAATGGGCCACGTGCGCGAATTAGAGGTGGGAACTTTCTAGAACATAGTAACTTAGGTATATATATGTAACGACTTTAGGAGTTAGTTTAGTTGATAAGAGAATACCGAACTGTAAAGTTATAAATAAATATATTTATATAAATTCGAACCGCTCGTTTTATTTAATCTCGCTACAATACCAAAAAGTTATACCATAAACTAGCCTTTGAATTTTTGCTTGAAACAGCTATTGTAAATGCCTGTATTGTTTAGAAGAAGATTGGCACAAGAGTTACTTGTTACTTCAGTTGCACATGAAGACACCACTACTTCCAAAAGAGCTCAACATACTTTTTTTTAACCGTCATCAGGACCTGAACAGAAAAGAAGAAGACAATGCCAAGGCTGCTATTATAAATTAAGAGAAACACATTCAAGTAAACAGGCAAGTAATATGGTGAGGAAAGTAACACGTTAGTGCAATGAATGTCTTGGACAACCAGGGATGTGTTTATCTTGTTTTAATAACATTCATAAAAAATAATTTATATATCTGAAACTTTATTGTTTTTCGTTTAATAACTAGAACATATTATTTAGTTTACACATTTTTTTTTCAAATATCATTTAAACTAATAAAATTACGAAGTCTTCTTCCATTTCATCTTTTAATCTAGCTCTATAAAAATAGTAGGCTGTCTTGACACTTAAAAACATTCTAATCAGTAAATCTGATCACAAAACGGATGACAATGTTAAATTTTTAAATGTTTTTACTTTTAATAATTGATCTTAAAACTTGTATAATTTATATTATAGAACTGTAAAAATATAAAAACTAATTACGTCATTATTATTATTACGTTACCAGACATGCATAGGATTTCCTAAATATCGTTAATGCATCTTCGAGTTCCATCTTCAACAAAAACCAGTTCAGTATGATCGATAAAGAACACGCAGTGCTTTATTTAATAATTCCTAACTGTGAATCTCTTAGAACGAATGAGACAACAATGTTATAGAGAATGAATCAAGATTGCATATTGTTCTGAGCGACATCCAAAAGCCGCTTTTATTTACAGTGCCTACTTTGGAACCTAGATGAATCAAATATAATTATATTTTGTCTTCCTATAATGTGTATAAATCCAATCTTATTCGTAAATCTGAATATTTTTAATAATAACTCACAAAATTTTCTTTGTGTAATTATAATTGTCATCATATTTGATTCATAGACATATATATTAACATCTGTATGTTAATAATATGCGACTATGATTTGATTATTGAATATTTTCCTATTCCCAATAATTCCCCGGCAACCGGCATGCTAACCATATTGTACTTTATTGAATTTCAATTTTCTCTGAAATCTCCAGTGAGTCATTACACCTGCATTGAAACAATAAAAATGCTCTTTTTCCCTACGGTTCTCAAATATGTTTTTCTACACATTAAATGTATCATATCATAAACATTGATAACTGAAAATTCTACATAAAAATGTCATGTCTTTGAGGAATGTCATGAGGTTCACGACCATGATGGTTATTCTTGCATGAAGGAGTTACTGTATGTGGGTATTTTTAGATTATAGAACAGAACAAGCTGTGACTATCACCAAAGAAAGCCTTTCTCTTGGATTGAATTTCATGAAAATGTCGTGTTGGGGGGTCTAGAAATGTTAAAAATATCGATTAGACTCGTACTGTTCTCAAAATGTAAAGTTGAGAACTTTAATCATAGTATTTATAACATTATTTTGTGCTACTTATATATTTGTTGTTCCAAATACGATTTTTTTGTACCTACAATAATTCTTATAACAAAGAATATCTTACTACGTTGGTTCTTCGCAGCAGTTTGTTTTTATAAAATGGCTTTTAGACATTCGTTCTTCATATCTTTTAAATATCTGTAACATATATTATTCATTTTAAATTCTACTATAAATGTTGGTTATTTTTTTTAGTATTTTTAATAATTGTATCTATTTCTCTATATGTTTCAATCCTATATCTAATCTAATCTATCATCACATTTTTATTAGACTTTCAAGCCTAGGTACTCTCTCAAGGGCTTTTTCGTCTTATCACATACTGTTTAGATATAAAATCTTTAAACATTTTTATACGATACAAAAGCGTTATAACGTTTGGTTTTCTTTTTTGGTCTATATTGAGGCTAACTCTTTTTGGACCTATATACATATGGATTCTATCACTTGGTGGTAGCACTCCACCCCGAGGGTTGAGATAGGTTATTACAGGGCTTGGTGACCCTGCCTTATGTTAGCCGATGAAGTCCCTCTGTCCAATCATGAGGAAGTCAGGTCATTATAGCCTTTTCTGTCTTTCCCCAAATTATTCTCACCTATATCCATGACCACTCCATGAAGATATCGAGTATCAATACGAAATTAACTCGGTGAGTAGAGTTAGATACTCAAGATCTAGCATTGAGCAATACGTAAGCCTCATGGATTCTGGGGGAGGCAAATATTCGACTAAATCTAATGAGAAATATTACCGTCATTTCTTCGTATATACTAACCATTGACAATATAAGAACTATGAAGAGCCGAGAACACCTTGACGAATTAGTACAAGAGCTCTCAAATATACTTGATCTGTGTGAAACTCGCATATACCATCATCAAATCTGTTCTGTATTCTTTATTACCAGAAAAATTTGATAAAAAACTAGAAACAACAAAAGGAAATGGAAGGAAACCTGCTTGGAAAATCACTAAGAGGCACTCAGGGCTGGTCACATAACCATATACTTAATATGATAATAACAGGTGGACATGGAGAATCCTAGAATGGAGACCAAGGGGCAACAAGAAGCATGGGAATACTTCAAAAGAGACGAGCAGATGGCATAAGAGTAGTGTCAGCAAACAGTGGATTAGATTGGCCAATAATAAAGAAGATAGAAGCAACTATTAGGAATAGTCCTGTTGTAGATGTTTTGAAAAATTTTCTCAGGTTTTGGAACCACGAACTTCTTCTACCTGGTCCTTGATCCGTACACACCTCACCCTGAAGAAGAAGTTATTTTGATTGTATTTGTTTCAATTCTCCAACATATTCAGATTCAAATAATCGGGTAGTACGATCCATTAAGGCTTTTATGATTCCTCTTTCTTATTCAGGGCGGCGAATTGAATTATTAAAACGCGGTGGTTTGCACTATACCTTTTGTCTAAGTTTTCTGTTCGATTTTCGCTCTAAAACTTTGACCAAAACGTTTAAAAATGTAATTTGTTTGTTGTTCTGTATTTCTGCTGCAATTTGTTTGTTACATTTATCAAAGAAAACATTGTAATCAGGTCACCTTTCTATTGCTTTAGATCACAAAAGTCTCATCCATATAACGGAATCAACACAATGACTTTTTATCTGCTAATGATACAACTTGTTCGATTTTTGATTTTTCCATGAATAGGTTGGCAGTATCCGGGCTCAACAGATTTCCCATTGCCACCCCTTTAGTCTGTTTACAAAATCCACCGTCCCACTGGAAATATGTTATGATAAAGCAAATGTTTGTAATGTCGTTCGGAAACTGCTGAGTAATGCACTCTAATGTCTCACCCACTGGCACCATAGTAAAGCAGTAGATAATTTCAAGTTCTATAAAATAAAAAGCCTTTTCGTATCAATAATTATATCTAAGTAAATGTAGAATATATAGTAAATGTATGTAGGTACATATATATAGAAAATAATATAAAATGTGGATCATTAGCCATACCGACGGTATATCGTTTATAATTTATTGAGGGTAGTGTCTTATACTTATTTCAGGAATTATCGATTGACCCTCATTAAATATTTGTAATCTACCTAAATATTCAACGTTTTCCACTATTATTCTTGGTAATTTTATTAACTGAAGCAAGACTTTCATGCTGTTATATTCACAACCATAAAGGTACCCCCATAATCAAGCCAAATATAATAATACTATAATAATAACATAATAAGGTCACGGTTAAACAAACATATTCCAATGTTTTAGGCGAAGGTATAAGAATCCTTTACAGTCTAGTCGATGTGATAATAGGCGACTACAGTTAGACTGTGATAATTTAAAACATTATGAACAGTTCCTCATGAGATCGATGATTTTGCTGTATACGTAGTTGGCAAGTTGGCTGATATCACCGCCATATATGGATGGTTGTCGTGTAGAAGTTGGGTGAGGTCATCTTGTTGATTAAATTATTTTGTGATATAAAAAAGGCGAAGTCTCGCCTCTCATTTTCGTTATATAATTTAATAGAATGGGAGAGGTAAAAATTATTGTTTATTTGGTTCATTTACCAGCCTAAGCACATAATGTTAATAATAAGTGTTAGTTGCTGTTTATGAATTTTTATCTGTTTTTGTTTAGTTCTGTATTGTGTCCCTTTTTCTTACATTTTCTAATGGCTTTTTTACCAATTAGAATACCTCACTGAATCCTATTTGTCCCAGTAAGTTTAGTATATCTACCAATTCTTAGATAACGTGCTCTGCAGACGTCTGCAGTTTCTTAGGCCACAGTAGTTTGGGAGAAGGTAGGTATATGTGTAGATTATTTCATCTTCTATCTCACAGAATCTGCATTGTGCATACGTTTTCAGTTAGTCGTCAACTGCCTATCCTTGAATAAGTACTTAATCCTTTTTTGTTAAAACTAATGAAATCTTTAAATCTTCTGCGGTTATGTTTCCCTAGAAGTATTTTTGATTATATCATTTCCTGTAAGTCTCCTAATTGCTTAGTTCACTTAATATCCTAATTAATACTTTAATGTTCTTGTCTTGTCCTCGACATTTTTTGTCGTTTAACTCATCATCATCAGTGGCGTTACAGCTCTTTATGAGCCAAAGTCTTCTTCAGAACAATCCTCCATTCGCCCCTCTCTCTGGCCACTCTTCTCCATGCTCTAATTCCGATAGACTTCAAATCATTTTCTAGGTTGTCCTGGTACCTAATTCTTGGTACCTTCTTCGTTGTCCGATCGGCCCTCTTCGGTCAAAAACTTTTCTGACTATGGCATCTTCCTCTCGTCTGATTACATGACCTATCCATCTGAGGCGTGCTACCTTAATGAATTTTACAACGTCAGGTTCTCCAAATCTTCTATACAACTCAAAATTGTAACACCTCCGCCACAAACCTTGTTCTTTTATGCCTCCATATATTCGTCTTAATATTTTTCGCTCAAAACGTTTGAGCAATTCTTGGTCATTCTGTGTTAGTGTCCAAGTTTCTAAACCATATGTGGATGGTGTTCTGCAATAATAGTCTAAGCCACATATACATGGTTCAGAGTAAATGAGCATATTGTGTCTACCTACTTTAAGAAATTTACTGATAGAAAATAAGGCTTTATTTTCACATTTTTATATTTCAATAATTACAGGCTATCTAAAAAAATGTACAAAAGCAGAATAAGTAAAACCAGTTTATTGCAAAAATAACTTAAAGCGGCTTAGACGGTTTTTGCAAAATTGTAAAAATACAAATGGTCATTTTGCAATGACCGTCTATCCCTCCGAAATGGTAAATACACAACAAAAAAACTTTAAATTCGAGTTCATTAGCAAAAGTAAATAACTGTCACTGATTAAATTCCTACTCGATTTAATCTTGATCAATCTCGAAATCAGGATTTAACCCAATTAGTTCCAAATCATACCTATAATTCTCCTACATATACTATAATACTCCTATTCATACCTATAATATTGCTATCATATTCCTACAATATTTTGCTGACCAGAATTTGACTATCAAACAACAGTTCCAATATTTTATATAATGAACAACTGGTTTCGTTATTTGATAAATGTAATTTTTTGTTGGCTTTTATGGCACCTACAATCGAGTACTCGCAAAACATATTATGTTACCTTCTCAGTACACTGAGCTGACAACACAGAAAATTCACAGTTTTAAATAATATACGAGTACTTTCGTATTTTACCATTAAAGATAAGACCTCTAGTTTGGTGTAATTTTATTTATTTAAATAAAATTGTAGTATTAGTGTAATAATAAATTTCTCGTCTTTTAATAAGTCAAAATACAGATTTGTTCAATTTAATATTTTGCATTTGGTGCACACAATGAAAAGACCCTTACAAAGATTAGCAACAAGCGTCTAACCCACATATTTATAATGAAAACATGGGTTAGACTATTTTTACAAATTTCTGTTTTCATATTATTTGACGAATGTGGTTTAGAACTTAGTTCACAAACGCCTCCATGAGTATGAATATGGCTTATATCATTTTTGGTTGATGTAGTATGCATTATGATCGACAGTTTGACACGTCTAACCTCATTTGTAAACAAATGTGGGTTAGACGGTTGTTGCAAAACACCATCCATGTTAGCACTGGTCTTATTAGTGTTTTGTATAGTCAGTTTAATTTTTCTAGGCATTTTTGATGCCATCTGTCTTCTTAAGCCATAGTAACATTTATTGGCGAGCACTATTCTTCTTTTGATTTCTTCACTGACGTTGTTATCTTTGGTTAGCAGCGACCCTAAGTATATGAAGGTGTCAACACCTTCCAGTTCTAGGTCATCAATTATTATTCGTGTAGGTGTCGGGTTGCTTGACCTAGTGCAACACATATATTTGGTCTTTTGAACATTTATATTTAGTCCCATTCTGTGTGCAGATGCTCTTAACGACCGAAATGCTTTAGTCAGAGATTCTGTGGACCTACCTATGATGTCTATGTCATCTGCGTATCCGACAATCTGTACTGATTTGTTAAAGATAGTACCAGTCGTAGTAATCTGCGACTCTCGAATTATTTTTTCTAATGCCAGGTTAAATAAGAGACACGATAGTCCATCACCCTGTCTTAGTCCATTTTTGCAATGGAAGGGTCTTGAGAGATCGTTTTGGATTTTTACCACGCTCTTTGCACCTGTGAGTGTAAGTTCAGTTAACCGGACAAGATCAAACGGAATGCGAAATTCTACCATAGTAAGTAGAAGTTTATTTCTATTAACGGAGTCGTATGCGGCTTTGAAGTCAACCAATCAATCAATCTGTCTTACTGTAAATATCTGGTCCGTTGTTGATTTATTAGGACGGAAACCGCACTGATATCCTCCCACTATTTGTTCGGCGTAGGGGAGGAGTCTTTTGTACAATACGTACAACACTTTATATGCTATATTGAGTAGAGTGATGCCTCTATAATTATTACACATCATCATGTTTCCCTTTTTGTGTATAGGACACAGTACACCTAACTTCCAGTCTGTGGGTGTTTCTTTCTGTTGCCAAATTGCAGTTATCAGTTTATGCATGTGTTTCATGAGGGGGTCGCCGCCATTTTTAAAAAGTTCGGTAGGGAGATTATCCGAACCGGGAGCTTTATTATTTTTCAGTGTTGCGATGGCTTCTCTAATTTCTTCTTCGGTGGGGGGTGGTTGCCGATCATCTTCATTCATTTGAAACATGGGATCCTCAATCTCGCCATATTCGTGATTGCCGCTAAGCAGTTCTTCAAAATGGTCCGCACATCTGTTTAGTATCTATCCAAGTTTAACTGGCCACACCTTTCTGGTGTGTGGTGTGTCTGGACAGCTTGATGGCTTCTTCTAAAAGTGCCTATCTTCTAGAGATGTTGGCGACCACCACATTGACCCAACTTATTCTATTCCCAGCAGATGAAAATAGATCAGTTGGCGTTAAGCCAGTCTATTTTCTAATTTTAGCCAGCCAAAATATATATCTGCGTTCAGGGTCTCTCTTGAGCTTAATCTTGCCTTGTGTAATCAAATGTACAAGTCGGTATTGATGGTACTCTTGTTTAACTTAAAAAGATTCCATACGAAGATAAAACAGTTCAAACACATCTATGAGCTTTTTATCTTTATCTTCGAGAGTTAAGCATTCAGCACCATATAAGAAACAGCTAAAACCAAGCTTCTTGCGAGTCTCACTTTGGTGTCAACATTTATTTCATGGTTTACAAATTCTCGTTAATTTATCGTTACTAATACTTTTTAATTACTCCGTTTCATTTCTTTAATGCAACTTTCAGTAGGAGTTTTGTTAGTTCTCTTATCAGGCGTGGCCCCTGCGAATGGGGGATGCCCATGCGGATGTATAGAGATAGCGTGTGCAGATGTGCAGGGTGTGAAGCAGGCAGACCCCTCTCGTACAATTAGCTACAGCTCAAGTGGGATGATCAAGACCCAATTTTGCAGGAACTACCAAGAGATTCAAGTCTCTAAACAACGATCGGGTAGCGGGTAGGAACTCCTGTGGATAGTCCTGACCTGGGAAACTAGTACCTGCTTACGGTCCCTTATCCAGGGTCACGGATGAAGTCCACAACGGCAGCCACGGCGAAGAAAAATACCTTCGGTACGGCGTGGATGGCTGAAGTGGCAATCTCCTGATTTTAGGTATTGTATGGAATCACTCGCCAACCCGATCGACAAGCGTGACGTTTTAAATATGCTAAAACTTCCCAAGTTGAAGATGTCGAGTATCAATACGAAATTACCCCAGGAAGTAGATTTATACACTCAGAATCTCACACTGAGCAATCAGTCAGCCTCATGGATTCTGGGGGAGGAAAATATTCGACTGAATCTAATAAAAAAAACTACTCATCATTGCTTCGTATAGCCACTTACAATATAAGAACTATAAGGACCCAAGAACACCTTGACGAACTAGAACAAGAGCTCTCGAATATCAAATGGGATATAATTATTCTGTGCGAAACTCGCTTAGCAGGAGAAGCCTATACCATCTTAAAATCTGGTCACCAGCTATACCAGAAAAACTCCGTATAAAATCATCACATAGGCGGTGTAGCGTTCCTAATAAACAAACGAGCTCCCTATAAAGTAACGAAGTTCTCAACAGAAGTTCTCCCTATAAAGTAATTAGTAAACTCAACAGACGAGGAAGTTGAATCATTTTACGAGGATCTAACAACAGCAAGGAACCAAGAAAAATCACACTTAGTAATAATCACAGAAGATTTTATACAAAAATTGGAACAAAAGAAGAGCGACATATAATATATCGGTCGCTTTGTGCTGGACAACAGGAACGAAAGGGGCGAGATATTGTATAACTACTTAAACAACGAAAATTTATTTTGTCTCAACACTTTCTTTAAAAAATCTAAACAACGTAAATGGACATGGATCAGCCCAGACAACGAACTAAGAACTAAGAACGAAATAGACTACATACTCTCCAATAACAAAACATATGCACCGACGTGATAGTACTAAACAAATTCTATACATAACATTATGTATATCTAGGTCATGTCATCAAACTAGAAAAACCAAATCAAGACGCTGAAATTAAAAGAAGAACACAACTGAAATGGAGCGCTTTCGGCAAACTAGCATATATCTTGAAAAACACCTTCATTCCTGCAAACTTAAAGAAAAAGTTATATAACACATGCATACTACCAGTTTGTACCTACAGCGTGGAGACAGTAGCCCTTACCAAAAATCTGCTAAAAAATTAGAAACAACGCAAAGAGCAATGGAACGAATCATGCTTGGAATATCACTGAGAGACAACATGAAACACCGAGATAAGACGTAGAACGAAGATTAGGGATATTGTGGAAGAAATTACAAAAATGAAATGGCACTGGGCAGGTCACGTAGCCCGATATAATGACAACAGGTGGACACGGAGAATTCCAAAAATGAGAGCAAGGCTGACAACAAGAAGCATGGGAAAACCTCAAAAAAGATAGGTAGATGACATAAGAGCAGTGGCAGGCAAATAGTGGATTACAAAGGCGCAATATGGAGAAAGATGGAAGCAATTGGGGGAGACCTACATTCATGAGTGGATGGAAAATGGTTGACAAAGAGAAACAACGATTAATAGATCAATACCGGAGTACTGAAATCCTAGCCAGTTATATCGTAGAAGCTCATGAATTGGAATATCTGTACATATTGTTTATATCTTTAGTGGGAATTACGCACAATTTCAGTTGAACATATTTCATTTTTACGTTTCGATTTCTACTTCAAAAATGTTATGACCATTAAGATCATAACACGACCGGCTTCTAATATCGGAACAAGTGATGACAGAATTGCACCCAGAGATCACTAAGAAAAATTTAAATTATTGCGTAATGATACTGGACAAATTACGGAATATATTCGAGGAGTAACTGTAATAATGTTTTTCTACTCTCTTCCTAGTAAATTGTATATTACCTACTATTTGGATGCTAAGTAAATGCATCATAACAGATACTGACACGTAATGACTAGCACGTAATAAAAAAAATTACGCTTCAGTTCTATAAAAATGTGTAATATCACATAAGCCTTGTAAGTCAGTTGGTCGAGTTACCATGGAAACGAATTAACAGGCGTTGTTTTGACAGGTTAAAAATTATTAATCTGTCAGTGTAAATATAGTGGTAATTTAATTTTTATTTTTATAAATAAAAATAATGGTAGAAAAAGTATAGTACACAACTTAAGTTGTAAGCTTATTACATGCTCGTAAAATTACTGCGCTCGCCGCTACGCGGCTCGCGCGCAACTTTTTTACTCGCATGTAATAAGCTTCTTACAACTCTCGTTATGTAATATACTATTAACACGGACTGTTGTACATATTTATTAATATTACTTTCAGTATTACAGATTACAGTGTCATCCTAACCTCCTAATCTCAAGTGCTTGACCTAACCTCTGCCCCGAGACCACGTGCCGCCTGTCCCATGTCATAGTCCTGTCAGGACTTTACATTTACAAGCTATTCAGTCTCATGACATCTTTCCCTTCCTATAATATACAGACATTACAACAATGAACTAAGAATAAAAACATTCTAAAATAAAAACTAATAACAATACTGATTGCAAAAGTAGTACATTTCAAAATCATTATATCTAGATGGGGGTTTAATTAATCTTTTACTTCTGGTAGGAAACTGATTCGATATTTCACTCTCACGGGCCATTGATGTTGAAGGTCTGCCATTCTCATTGTGATCAAAATCATCTGCTAGGTTAATATGATGTTTAGGCATATTATTAGATGGTCTCAAGTGATAGCTATTTCTTCTTACAAGTGTTCCATTTTCTTTCTCAACAACATATGATCTTGGCTCTTGTAAACCTCGTCTAACCACAGCAGGTTTCCATTGCCCATCTTCTCTTATAACCACATTATCCCCTACACTTAATGCTTCTTTTGTAGCTGTATTTCTATCATAGTAGTGCTTGTACAATTTTCTTTTATTATCGAAATCAATGGCTTATGATCTGTGAAAACCTTAACTTCTCTACCATAAATATAATTATGAAATTTATTACAAGAAAATAGGATTGCATTTAGTTCCTTTTCAATCTGGCTAAATCTGGTTTCACAATTGGTTAAAGATCTAGAAGCAAAAGATACAGGTTTAAGATTTTGTAATAATACACATCCAACACCATTTTGACTTGAATCTGTTTGAATTATTATTGGAATATTTTCATCAAAATTTGCAAGAACTGGTGGTGAGCAAATTAACTTTTTTATTAAATTAAATGAGTTTGTGTGACTTCTAGTCCACATCCAAACTGTATCCTTTTTCAACAATTCTCTTAGTGGGGCTGATACATCCGATAAATTTGGTATAAAATTGCGATGGTAATTGATCATGCCCAGTATTCTTTGTAACTCTTTTTTATTATTGGGTTCTTTTAAATTTATAATAGCTTTAACTTTATCTACATCAGGTCTCATACCATCTTTATCAAATGTATTTCTCAAATATTTTACTTCCGGCATTCTATACTGTATCTTATTGGGATTAAATTTTACTCCAATATTTCTAGCACGTTCTAATACTTTATTAAGGATTCTATCATGTTCTTTAAGACTACCTGCAAATATCAAAAGATCATCAAAATAGATGAGACATCCCTCAATATCACCAAAGTTTTCTAAGTTAATTCTTTGAAAAAATTCAGGAGCAATATTTAGTCCAAATAGAAGTCTATCAAATTTCCAAATTCCAAAAGGAGTTCCAAATGCACAAACTCTACTGGACCTCTCATCAAGTTGAACTTGATAGAATCCCTCTTTAAAGTCCAAAACAGAAAAATAACATTTGTTTTTTAACTTACTGCATATCTCTTCAATAGTAGGTATTAAACAATATTCCTTTTTAAGTGCTTTGTTTAAATCTCTAGGATCTAAACAAATTCTTAATGTTTTATCAGGTTTTTCAACTATAACCAAATTGCTCAACCACTCTGTAGGACCCTCACATTTAGATATAATGCCACGTTTTTCTAAATCTAACAGTTGATTTTTTAATCTCTCTTTAATGGCTAAAGGGACCCTTCGTGGGGGCTTAGCCACAGGAACACAATTCTCTTTGAGTTTTAGTTTACATTTTTGAGGACATTTACCTAATCCAGTGAATACATCAATATTTTGTTTAATAAAGTCATTTTTTGTTATATTTAAATCTATGGTATCTACTCTTTGTATCAAACCCAAATCTAAACATGATTTTAAACCTAAAATTGGCATAAGGTTATCCTTAACTATAACAAATTCTAGTTGAAATATGTTCCCTTTAAATAAACATTTTAGTGTAATAATACCCACAGGTTTTATTTTAAATCCCCCATAAGCTTCTAACCTTATTTTGCTCTGAATTATCTCATGATTTTTATTGATTTTATTCAAAAAGTAGATTGATATAATGTTAACCTGAGAACCTGTATCTATTTTAAAGTCTATTCCATATTGCTCAATTACTAACCTTTCAGTCCATTCCTTATTTCCTTTTATTTCATTTACCTCAATTGATGTTACCATAAATTCTTCCTGTTTACGGTCCATATCTACTTCTTGAATCTCCTGAACTTCTCTTATGATTCTGTTGTTACACATTTTCTCGAAATGATTGTAATACAAACACTTATTGCACATTTTACCAAATGCTGGACACCTTCTGAACTCATGAGCACGGCCACATTTTCTGCACTGACCACTTTTCCTTGAGTTTTCCTCCTGTTCCCATCTTTTGTTTCTTCCAGTATTAAAGTTGTTATTCGAAGCTTTTGTCCTTGCTGTTTGATTACCATTTCCCCCTTTTACAGAATGAACATTAAGTGCTTGACTTGACTGAACTTCTTTAAACTGTATTTTTGAAATTTCATATGCTTTACACATGTCTATTGCCTTTTGTAAGGTTAACTCATGATTCTGCAACATTTTTTCTTGTATATCTTTATTGATTGTTCCTAAAACTAGTCTATCCCTGATCATAGAGTCTAGTACATCTCCGAATTCACAATTTTTTGCCAATTTACGCAAGTCAGTTAGGTAAGTATCAAATAGCTCTCCTTCCTCTTGTTTTCTATTGTAGAATAAAAATCTTTCGTAGATCACATTCTTTTTAGGGGTGAAGTAATTCTCTAATTCACCCAATACTGTACCATACGATTTTCTCTGTGCATCTGTTAACTTTAAGGTGTTAAACACATCAAGTCCATCTCCCAAAAAATTTAACAGTAGAGCAATTTTTACTGTGTCTTCCTTTTCGGCCTTGTCACTGGCCAAGAGGTAAATTTCAAATGACTGTTTGAATCGCCGAAAGTTTTCAGCCACGTTACCTTCAAATGATAATGGTTGAGGTATTCTAAACTCCTGTAATCTGTAATAATGTTTAACACGGACTGTTGTACATATTTATTAATATTACTTTCAGTATTACAGATTACAGTGTCATCCTAACCTCCTAATCTCAAGTGCTTCACCTAACCTCTGCCCCGAGACCACGTGCCGCCTGTCCCATGTCATAGTCCTGTCAGGACTTTACATTTACAAGCTATTCAGTCTCATGACAGTAACAAGTAGAAAAGTAACTAAGGGAGCTGAAGAAATAATGCTGAACATTCGGACAATACTCCAATGCGACAAAAGCTACTTTTATAACCCATGCTTGAGGTGAAACCTCCAAAGTTGGATCCGATATCGGACCGTGGGTGGGATTGTTTGAAATCGAGGTATACAAATCGAAATATTTCCTAATAATTAATATATTTACTTCCGACTAGTGACGGAGTGGGAGCGAGAATGAAGGAGTCGGAAGTCGGATACTCCCATGCCTTCGCATTTTCTTTTCCATGTAGTCAAGGCTTTCTCTAATTATATTTTGAATAGGGTAGGAGATCTGGAACAACGCCGCAGGAACCCTTTTGTTGTGGAGAAGTTTCCTATGATTCTTGTTCCCACTTTATTTTCTTTATACAGAGCTTTTGTAGCTTCTATGAGTTCCGTCTGTAATTCTAATGTGTACATTGCCTCCCATAGTTCTGACCTTGGTACAGAGTTATACGCCTTTCTCAGGTCCACAAATGCCAAATGTATATCTCTATTTTTTGCTTTTTTCTTTTCCAACAGTTGTTCCAGTGTGTACATATATGTGGTCTATGCATGATCTTCCTGCCGTAAAGCCTGGCTGATCCTCCCCGATTTTGCCTTTTATTGCTTGCTCTATCTTTCATCGCAGTATATTCCCATAAAATCTTCCTATTGATGATATTACGATTATTCCTCTGTAGTTTTCGCATCGTTTTCTATCTCCTTTTTTAAATATAGATGTCATATATGCCTCCGTCCATTCCTTCGGGAGCTGTTCTCCATTTATGGCTTTCTGGAATATCCATTGCATTATCTGGTGTAATTTTTTTGATCCGTATTTAATAAGCTCAGGCGAGATGCCTCCAGGTCCCGGTGCTGAATTTAAGCAATTTTGTAACAATACATGATTTATTTGAAAGTGTACCTATCTCTTCTTGTTCGATCACGAAAAATAAATTTAAATGATAGAAATTTTACTTGTGGATGGAAGTTTCATTTTAGAGAAAAAATTATGTATATAAATTTATTTATTGACCACAAAATAAAATAGTTTTTGTTAACTTACTTTTAAGTCTATTATTTAGTTTCTCACCTTCATGGTACAACCTTATATTGCAATAATGAAAACAAATTATCTTTATTAAATTAAATAAATGGTTGGTTTGAAAATCACGATCAAACATTATATTATACTATAATATTTGTGTCTTATGAATGGTGATTGTAAGTTATCACTTTCAATTACACACAAACATAGGTCACATTCTAATGTTTTCTTAATTTTCTTAACTACAAACCCAGCGATATAGTGTTCATCACAAACATCAAACGACAACGTTTTTGAAAAACTTAAATTACTTAAAGTGTAATCATGGTCACTAGTTATTTCTCTTTTATTGTCATCAGTCATACAGTTTTCAATAAGTTGAAAATCAATAGTTTTTATTTTCACAGTATGTGTTGTACTCATTGCTAAAGTTATCGAAATTGCCTGTTCTATACAATTAGCCTGGGAAGATCCAGTAACACTTGTGTGTATCAAGAGCCTTCTATATGCAGCTTTAAATTGTTTTGCCGTTGGATTGTTGTTGTAACCTCCATGACTCCTAATAAAACTAAAGAAAACTTCTAAATGATCCTGAGACAGTTTACAGGCTGACAGATACTTCAGACCTCCATCCACATCCTCTACACAATTTTTCCAAATTAACATAAGTGACTTTAAACTAATAATCATACCAATAAAACCAGTTTTTGGCTAAGACACAGTGGATCACCATTGTTGTAACACTTAAATGAAGTGAGGTATTTTATAGATTCTTAAATTTCCTGAAAAATAGCGTGTTTATTATGCTGGTGCAAGCTGGATTTTAAGTGTTTTGCCAATAAGTCTCTGTTATTTAAAATATCAAATATATCATTAATATGGTCGATAAAATTCGCAGTAGCTTCGCTGTTTTCAAATTCCTCTGAGTATTTCTTAAATAATTTAGTGCCTTAGCAACTTTCTGGTTGAAAGTTTGAGCAGCTAATTTCACCTTAATGTTATCTTTAAACCAATTATTACGAACCTTCCTCTTCTTGAGTTTCTATTAAGTTTTCTAAATATTCCCATCTAATCGCTTCATTATTACCATCAAAAAAAATTTATAAGTACTCAAAGTATTGCGGATAAGCTTTAACATATGTGGAGGGTCAAATATTACAGACAAATAGACAAATCAACTCCAAGATGATTAGCTATGCTAATATTTGATGCTGCACCGTCAAATGTTAAACTTGTGGTTATGACAGAAGCTTCGTGTATAATTTTTAAGCACATTTTTCCAGATTACTTTTTCGAACTCCTGATATACGATACAATTAGAAAGTAGCCTATTGGCTGTTTCCATGTGTCATTTAATTAAAAATACAATGGCTTCTTTTGCTTTGACTTCTTAAAAATCGCTTTGAGGGTTACTTCCCATGTCAATATACCTACAATTAAAGTTTTAAATTATGTAAATGGAAACTATATGTTATGATACTTTTTATAATTGCTAATAAATCCTAAGCTAAACCTACCCTAAAAATTGTTCACCATCCTATTCTATTTTCTGATGTATAGACATTTCATCAACCATCAAAGCACTGATACATGATTTTCCTTTATCTTTAAGTTCAACTACTTTTTGTTTTAATACCTTCACTGCTTGCATGCATCGTATCCTAATAAAATAAAAAGCAATAATTTAAACTTGATCGACTAACTACAAACAATATAAAGTAATAAACTGTTTCTACACACCAAACCTATTAGGACTAATATGAAGGATTAATAATTTTGCTTACCGAAAGTTTCAGGCAGGAATCTTCATCCATCATCTGCTTTTTTTAAGATATTCTAGTAAAGATTTTAGGGTATTAACTTTTTTAACAAGCCTTCTATTTTGTTGTTGCAAAATTTTGATTCGTTTGTTTTTCTTTTGAAATAATTTGTTTACAAACACTTTATATTCCTGATCTCTGTTAGATGATCCTTGTTCAACAAAGTCACCAAGATAATGTCTTCGCTTTTTCAAGGTAGGTTCTAAGGTAGTTTCCTCTGGAATTTCTACTTGAGTCTTAATGGTAGTAGATTCACTCGTTGTTATATTTATATTTTTACTTTTAGAACCTGTTGTTTTGTCTGAGACAGTTTCTCTTTTTACTAAAAATTTCCTAGTTTTAACTTGTTTAGTTAAACGGTTGGAAAAATCGAAAATGCTGGGTACAGCATCTTTTTTGAGTTGTTTTTTTGAACTCCATCCGCTAGTAATAAACGAATCCGCCGTGAAATGTTTGGAGCAAATTTTAGAACTATTTGATGGTTTAAAATTTTCACGGCGCATTGCTATAATCCATTGTTTTTGCAATGATGAATCTTTAGGAAATCTAAAACAATTTATTTGCTTTATCCTTCAGTTTTAACGTAATTATAAAATAAACATTATATAAGACTCTCATATCGTATCTATTTTAAATACTTTGTAAGAGAAAAGTAAATTAATAGGTGCTAAATTTCTCGTAGGTTTTCTATGAGTTTACTTACCCATGAAATGATATATCTGTCCCCGTCTTGTGTCGCTGGGTACAATTTAATGCACTGCAAGATAATACCATAATTAAAAAATAATGTATTGGAAAAGTATTAGAATAAACAGTTTGCGAACACCTGTAAATACTTCTAGTTTTTAACGTTTTCTGCCATATTCTGACGTCACGCACAGCTGTGCAAAGCAATTTATGTTTTGGCTTCTCTCTTCGAGACGGGACTGTCTAATCGACCTGCCTTAGAGATGCGCAACACACAAAACACCAGTGAGCCCAATGCATTCAATGCTTCAACAGTGGCTTTAGCCCCAGCCCTTTACCAACTTGGTTGGACCAACGTGAGATTTTTTAAAAATTTGTTTTTAAAGAGCTAAAATAAGAGTACTACGTGACATTTACTTATTCTTATTTATGTAATAATACTTAATTAACGCGAACCACAAAAGCTGTTACATCAGTGAAATTAATAACTACCTACAACAAATACCTAAAGCAAACAAGATAAATGCACAAAAATATGCAACATCAACACAGAATCGATTTGCAAGTTTACCATTTAGTCCAGTCCTCAGAGATTTGACCTCTAAAAATCATACGAACAAGCTGAGTTTTTCTGAAAATGTAAATTTTGGGACCTCAAAAAAGATGCAAAAAAGTTTACCACTTTTACCCTCTGGCTTACTCTTAGAGGAGATGGGGAATGGAAACAATCGATTTATTAAAAATCTAGAATGAACCGTTCTCTCAAAAGCAACGCATGAAGTAACCGGTGATGTTTAATGACAGTTACGCGCGCGAAATCAATTTTAAATACTCTGTATCAACTCATAACATAATCTTCAAAACTTATAACATAAAATTTTGATTTTGAGTTTTGGCAACAAATACGAGGCATTTAAAATAAGTTTTAAAAACGCAGAAATTATACTTTTAAAGTACAAACGATCACACGTCACGGGAAAGGCTTTCACGAAGACGGTATTAAGTAGAATTTGTAGCTGAAGATGTGTACTACGTTTTAACTAAGACTCAGTATATGCCACATTTCTTAAAGTCTGTGTTTCAATTCAAAGATTGTTCTTGCGAGAGGTTTACGAAGCGCTTTCTTAAAAATCAATGTGTCTCAGCGATTTTGTTCTACCTTAAAAAGAGGAGTTGACAGAGGAGGTTAAGATTTTATCCTCTCACTGTATAAAACCGGACATTTACCAACAGACTGGCTGCTACTAAAAGATTTTCTAGTTCCTAAAACTATCATCGCTGGGAAATGCGAGGACCGCAAGTTAATTAGTTTAATTAAGTAAAGTGCATTTACGATTCTGAGCAAGCTTTGTAACAAGGAAAGCACTTTTTAGTTTACAAGTATTAATACAAAAAGGTAGAAATGTCAACTAATAAGTATTTTCATGTTTCATTGATTTAGAAAAAGCATTCGATAAAGTCACACGACTTAATATTCTAAAAAATAAGGAATCGATGGCAAAGATATAAGACTAATCTTAAACTTTACAAGAATCAGAAAATGGTATTACAATAAACGGTCAACTTATCAATAATATGAGATATGTAGATGACACCATCCTGCTGACAAATAATGCAGTACGCCTGAGAATAATGAATAACGTTGTAAAAGCATCCAAAAAATACGAATTTAAACTAAACTGTCAAAAGACTAAACTAAGTATTAATCTTGTGGTGCACCTATAGTGCGTTGGGAAGTACCCTTAGTATTTTGCAGCATGCAAAAGCTCGCCAGTGTTATTTATGAATGTCCAGTTCTTTATGTTCTGCAGCCACATTTACTGCTCTCTTGCTCTCAATCTTTTCTTGTCCCAAGTATTAATAAGAACACCAAATAATTGCCCAATTTCCAAGAAATGATACACCATTAGAAAATGAAGAGGAAACATGCTACCTGGGCTGCATTATTAAAGATATACGAGGTCATAGTTATGAAATAAAAACTCATATTAAAAAGCCAGAAATACTTCTAAAGAAGCTCCTCTGTAATATGACTATAAATATTAATACAGGCATAAGAATTATCAGCTGTCTTTAGTGATTGTTCTCTTCTAAGAAGTAGAAAGCTGAAGGCTTACGAAATATGTCACCAAATCCTTAGAGGTATTAAAAATGTGGTGCTACCAGCAAACAACTAATATCACGATTTTCGAAATACTCGGAACATATAACAGAAATGATTACCACCGTAATGAACAGAAAGAGAGGCCTTGTACGTAGATGTAAAATTGGAAAAAATGAAACAAATTTGTTCAATAAGGTCAAATTAACCTTCTTTATTATATAATTTAGTAATTAGTACAAAAAGTAAATCATTATAATTTAGGAAAAACATTTTTAAAAACCTTAAATATTGTGTTAGTTAAAACTAATATCACTCTTCCTTATGTTTTTTTATGTATATCCTGTAAAAACCTCAACCAACATCCGATGGCAACACACCAATATCAACTTTTTATACGTAGTTTATAAACATGATAGTACTTAAAGGTAACAATTTTATTACTATTTAAAAAACAAGTTAGAAGTAAAAAAAATATAACTTGATTATTATTGTTATTTGTAAATTAATAAACAAATGTGTATGGGAAGTATTTGCATTTAAACAACTACAAAAAGATTCGAAGAAGTGTTACATGATCATCATTATCTTTACCGTTATATCTGTGCTGAGTCAGCCTACTCATAGAAATATTTCTCTGAACAGACCCTAATTACGATATATTACATATTACCCATATTAGCTGAAGTGACCCTGCAACATACAGTGTCCCACTTTCTTGCCTGCTGGTGGTTTGTCGGTAATTTCTTCTTCTTAGTTCAGGCAAGACACGTTAATCTCTGGCACCCTCTGGTATAAGGCTCTTGTACCGTTTTTTATTAAACTCTAATAAATCCTGTGGCCTCAACGAAGGCTAACAGTTTACTCATTGGTAGTTAGGATCTCTTCTGGTTAAATCCTCAGTTCACCAGTGAATTTCTGCCTATATCACTTAGCACATTGTAATGACATACGATGTGTATGGCAGTCCCTTCATCAATTACTCATTTTCTGCACCATGGTTCATTCAACTTATCTATTTTGTTTAGGTGTTTTCTTAAACGACAATATTGAGTCACACTTAGATGACCGTTTTAATCACCCGTTTATTGAGGTGCATCAAATTGTTTTTTTTTATCAATTTTCTTAGTCTGTATTTGCCCTATATAGTTAGATCACGGAGGTAAATAAAAAGAGAAATAATATAAAAAATATATTACAAGAAAGTTTGACACAACACAGGTCAGAGATTAAAAAACAATGGATGCCAGAAGAAATACTACTAAAGATGGAAGAAAGAAGGAAATAAAAAGGAAAATATTTACAGAAGTGCAAGGAGATTCAAAAAATAATTAAGGAAAAAACCAAAACTGCCAAGGAAATGTATTTGATGAAACATGTAAAGAGATAGATAGAAGAACTAGAAACAAAATAGAATACACATTCTACTTTTTTTTTTAGAAATTTTTCTCTTTGTACTAACTTTATTGCCATCGGTTTTAAAAATTAGTTTTTGTTTTAATAAACTTAATAAAAAACTGGTATAGGCTTATTGTAAATATATCAAAATAGAAAAACAAAGTGCGAATTGTACAAACATCATTATTTAAAATAAGTTTAACCCGGGATTGGTCGCTAGATGTGCGTTTCTTTCAGATGTATTTTAAAAAAGTAAATTAATTCTTTTTAATACAGTACTGACGCGTTTTATTTAAGGTACTTTGCTAGCTACTTCCACTCCTTTTTCTGGAATAGAAAATCTGAAAATAAAAATGATAGAAGCAGTCATTCAAATTTGGTTTCATATTTGGGAATTGTTAGAAGCTCGTAGGTTTGTGGTTGAGAAACCTCAGGGAGTGGTTTGCTTGCACTTCCATACAATTGTTCCGAGCGGCAGCCTCCAGGGTCAAAATTGCCATGATGATAGCCAACCTTCGTAGCGGAGATGGCACGTGAAGAAGAAGCTCGTAGAATCTATGCAAAAAGGAATAAAAGCAGTAATTGCAGCAAAAGGGGGACATATTTCCTACTAAATGATGTAAGTTTACCTTTATAGTTTTGTCAAAATATAATTTTTTTCTAGATAAACTGCTTTTTCATTAAAACAGCCTATGATTCCCTTAATTCGCACAGTACTGTACGTCTCCGATTTCCGATGTCCAGCCATCTCGTATCATTCCAGGCATCTTCTACTATACTTCGACCTATGAAATCTTCGTCTACTCCGCTTCTCAAACTTTATCGGGGTCTTCCATCTGGATTCCATTCTAAAATTTATTTGGGAAGTCCTTCGTCAGTCATTCTTTGTACATGACCAAACAAAATGAACTGTTTGATTTACATTTCATCGGTTATTGCGTGTCTCACTTTAACGATAATCTCTTCTCCTTAAGTACATTTCTATTGGTTGTAGCTTTTTTATATTCTTTTCTTTAGGGGGCCATACTTCTGATCTATATGTGATTTTTTACAATGGCCATATATATTCTGGTTTTATTTATATTATTATACCATAGTACTCCGTTCAATAGTGCTATTGCTTTTCTTCGATAGTGTTCCGTTATAAGTTTCATTTACAGGTATTCCCATTGTTGTATTTCCATTTCATGATCTAGTCTAAGGTTTCTTTCTTGTGCGCTATATCCATATCCACTGTTTTCTTAAATTTACTTCTAATTCCCACTTTTTGTATTCTTCTACAAGATTTCTTGTCATATACTTTTGGTAATCACACTCTTGTGATGAATGCCGTTTTTCAAAATGCTTTAATTTACACAGTTGTTACGAAATTGTTGAAATACTCCTCCGTTATTATAGGCCGTATTAGAAGAGAATTTGGTAAAACATTTGCATGGTGTAAAAGGCTTACCAGGTAATGCGAAAACATTGCTTAAATGCTGGAAACTTTACTTTCCTACGCATTAATTTAAGACGTGGTCGACTATCCTAGTGTATACCTTCGAATAAAGCACAAAAACTGCTAATTTTTATAGAAAAACTGCTGTCATTGGTCTTCTATACATATAAAATAGTTGGTCTAAAAAACGTAGGCGTATCAATATTTCTAAACTTTGGATAGATCACGGCACAGTTCCCGAATGGCTCAGGCAAACTGAACCAGAGAAGATTTTATACAGTATTTAGTGCTCTACGATTCAACAACACTCATGATAGAGATAGAGAAGAAACAGTAATTATTGCGGGCAGTGGTGAAGAGAGAACGACTTTTGAATGCCATAACCAGGTAATGAAAAGCTGAAAACAAATATAAACAAAACAAAAGTAATTGGCGTCACACGTATGCCAAATCTCTACATTAATCTAGATATTCAATACCAGTTCGTTAAAACGTATATCTATTTATTAATGCGAGAAAAATACATCTTCCTACGACTGATAGTGGAAGGGAAAGTGGAAGGAAAAAGAAAATGCTCCTGGCTGAAAAATGTAAGAGACTGGACATGCTTGGACACACATTCGATACTACGAACACCTCAATTTGCTGTATTTATAGCCAACCTTCAGTAATGGAGAGGGCACCTTAAGAAGAAGATTTATTAATGTTATATGGAGAGATAACATAAACTATCTCTTAGAAAGATCTCATAGACGGTGCACGTGATCACTACTGACGTGCTGTGAAGTATGGGAACTGACTGAGAACTCTTAAACATTGTAAAATACCAAAATACAATTCTCTAAGAACATATTTAGAGGAGAAAATACAACTTCCTACGATTTACAATGAAAAGGAAGGTTAAAGAGAGGTCCAAGCAGAGAAATGCCCACAAAGACTGGACAGGCATGGACACCCAGTCATTATTATAAAGAGCACAAAACAGAACATACTTTGCCGACATTATCGATAAACTTAAGTAATTGAGAAGGTAAATTAAGAAGAAAAAAAGTTTTGATGGTTTTCTGTAAAAAAAAAATCGAAAATACAACAGAATTGTAAAGGCAATTATTAATACTGACAGTTACACCCTCTTCAGATCATTGCAGTGCGTTACAGACAGTTACATTCTCCGAATCAAAATCAGACAGCGTGTTGGGCTGGACTATCAGTCCATTACTTACTACTCGTCTACAGCGTGGTTAGCTAAATTTGGAGTCGAGAGTAAGAAGGGTTTCCGTTTTCTGTCTATAACATTTATGTGTTAAACGTGTTTTTACCGTTAGTGCCCAGAACATTTACAGCGTGCTGAGCTGAATGTTTTTCTGTTCCAGTCCAGAACGTCGCAGAGTATACGCCGACCGCTTGTGACCTTCTTATAGCGATAAAGTCCTAGATTCGTTTCGGCCCCTCTCTATAGTCGGTTTGCATATATTATGAATACGATATTCGTTTGTATATAGTCCAGAAAATAAAACATGTTTCGCCAACAACTGTTTACTGTATTATTGGTACATTCGTGGATAGAAAACAAGGTCAATAACAGTAAAGAAACAAAAGCCACAATATATTTCAGACCAAAACACTAGTAATAGCAACTATGGATTTAACGACAGCAACAGTCGATATATAGAATGAACTTACGAAAAGCTTTCAGTCAAAAGTCTAAAACAAGGCGATGGGCTTGCTCCAACACTGTTCAATCTGAAACTTATATAAGCTATAAGACAATTGAATGTCGGATTAACAATCACATCAGTACACTCAGAGTGGAGGAAGCGACGGGACCATATTCATATTCTCAAAAAGGAGTTGCCAAAAGATTGTGACTGCAAAGAAAACATAAAAGATAAGATCAGACAAGAAAAAGATACTAACAAAGATAAGAGGGGAGATAATATAAATCAGATTAGAGTAGAGGACGATGTTAAATTAGTGAAGAGTTTCATATATCGATAGAGGGAACAGAAAAAGCAGAAATTAAAAAAAATAATGGGGGACAACAAAGTCCTTTGCTATATAATCTACGGAATCATCTTCATTATAACACAAATACAGTTATATAATAAAAAACACAAAAATGATACTAGAAATTAACGAAAGAAAAATTTTAAGGACGATATTTGAACCTTTTTTTTTTTAATTCGATGTAACTCGAATAGGAGAACAGGAAATTATAATTGATAGGGATAATCAGACCCATGAACTGAAGAGAAGAATCGGTCTTGGGTGGGCAGCATATGGAAAACTGAGAGAAACTTTTAAAAGTGAGCTGCCCACATGTCCGAAGAGAAAAGTATTTGATCAATGCGTCTTCCCAGTGTTGCTATACGAACGAGAAACAATTACATTAACAAAAGCATAGGCTAGCAAACTAAGAGTCACACAGAGCAGAATGGAGCGATCCACGTTAGGAATAACTCTGCCAGACAAAATAAAAAAACGAAAAGGTGGTCAGGAGAAGAACTAAGGTGACTGGCGTTATCGAAAGGATAGCCAGACTAAAATATAGATGGGCATGGCATAGCTAGAATGACGAATGGGCGATTGACAAAGAGATTATTGGAGTGAAAACCAAAAAAAGACAAGAAAAGCGTCGGTCGACCACCTACTACATGGGCTGACGATTTAAGAGGACAAAATAGAAACTGGATGAAAGTGGCGCGAGATAGACGGGGTTGAAAACACGAGGAAAAATCCTTCAGCAGTAGACTTTTGAGGCTGGATGATGGTGAACTCGAATAGATACCTATAAACGCATACCAAATACCAAAGATGCTTTAGTTTTGTTTAAAAGTTTAACTACAGGGTTTTTTAAGAATATTTCAAATGCCCCACATTTGTCGCCAAAAATCAAAACCGAAATTTCATGCCATAGATTTTGAAGATTAGGTTTTAGTAACAGAAATTCCATAGTAAATTCTATTGATTTCATGAGAATCGTAAAAAAATGGCAAAATTTTGCGACAAATGCGACAAAGTGCAAAAATCGCATAAGAATGCTGGAACTCTTGTTATATTTAAAATTGATTCCGTGCGCGACGCTGACATTAAAAATCGCCGGTCGCTTCAAGCGTTGTTTCTGAAAGAACGGTTCATTTCACGTAAAAAGTGATAATAAACATCATTGTCCAAATTGCATCAGCTACATTTTTTTTTGAAATATTTTTTCTGCGACGTACAGATTCTTAGTAAATCGATTTTTTCTGTTTCCCCCTACGAGGACAGTTTTAGACAGAAGCCGGAAGGTAGGAGTAATATTTTTTTTGCATATTTTTGGGGTCCCAATATTAACATTCTCAGCAGTCTTCAGTTTGTTCGTATGATTTTTGGAGGTTCAGTGAAATTTTCGTCTCTTGATAACTGGAGTGTAAATAAATTTATTTATAACAAAACTAGAGCATCGTTGGAATTTGGTAACGCGTTTTTAGGTGTCTATATTCGAGTTACATCGGATTAAAAAAAGGGAGAACATTGCTTCATTGGAAGCAGAGAAAATATATGTTTTGCGTATAATTGCTTTAGAACTTCAATTCAACTTAAAAATTGAATTTTATTTTTCTCGCGCAATACCTTCTTCTTCTTCCTTAGTATGTAGACTTTAAAGCCTGTTTCTTCTTCAATATTAGCCTCCTAAATTGTTTAAATTGTCGCACCATCTTTTTCTTGGTCTGCCAATACTTCTTCGTCCATTTGGTGACTTATGGTATTCGTGCTATTCTATCCTCTGCCAAACTACTGATGTGTTCGTTCCACTCCTGTTTTCGTTTTGTCACCCATCCATTTATGTCTTCTATATTGCATGCTCTTCTTATGTTTTCGCTTCTCTCCCTATCTAACAGACTTCTCCCTGATGTTCGTCGGAGTATTTTCATCTCTGTTGTTTCTAGCAGTTGTCTCGTTTTAGATGTGTCAGGTCTTGTCTCCGCCGTGTATGTTAATATAGGTCTAATTGCTGCTTTATAGATTCTTGTTTTTGTGTCTTGCCTTAGGTGTTTGTTCTTTCAAATTGTGTCATTAAGAGAACTCGCCGCTTTACTTGCTTTTAAGCTTTGTTGTCGTACTTCTTCTTCAACATCTCCGTAACTAGTTATATCTATTCCCAGATATCTAAACCTTGCTTCCTGCTTTATTATTTTCCAATCAATTTCGATTTTACATCGTAGTGGGTATTTAGATGTTGTCATACATTTGGTTTTTTCTGCTGATATTATCATATTGTATTACTAGCTGTTGTATTGAAGATATGTCTTAATCTTTGGAGCTCGTCTTCTGTCTCGGCGATTAATGCGGCGTCGTCTGCATAACATAATATTTGGATTTCTTTGTTCCCCATTCTGTAGCCAAGACCTTTACGTACTGCTTGTAATATTTCGTCCATTATTATATTAAACAGAAGTGGGCTCAACGAGTCACCATGGCTAACTCCGCTTTGTACTGGTATGCACTGTGTTAGTTTTCCTTTTATCTTTGCCTGTATTCGATTATGGAGGTAGATAGTTTCGATTGGTATGCTTCTTTTATACAGTAGCTGTAAGACGTCTTCAACTTGAATGTGATCGAAAGCCTTTGCCAGGTCTATAAAACATAGTTATGCTGGTTTATTGTACTCGATGGCCTTTTCTGTGATTTGTCTTAGTACAAATACGGCGTCTACGCAAGATCTTCCAGATCTGAATCCTTGTTGCTCATCTGATAAAGTTGTTAGTTTCTCCTCCGTATTTTAGAAGCTCGTTGGTTATTCCGTCTGGTCCTGGTGACTTTCTATTTTTGAACGAATTTATGGCTATTTCTACTTCCTGAAAACTGATTTCTATTTCGTGTCTTAATTTAGGTACGTTATTGTGTTGATTATTATTTTCCTTTGCTTTAAACAGTTCCGTCAGTATCTTTCCCATTCGTTTGCTGGTATGTTACTGTATTCCTTCAATTCTGTCATTTCTTTTGGTTGGTTTCTTATAAATCTTCATATTTGTTTTTGTGTACCGTAGAAGTCGCTTTCCATCCTTTTTGTAAACTGTTCCCAGTGTTCATTTTTTGGTCTTCTTACCAACTGCTTTGTTTCATTTCGTATTCTTCTATAGTTGTCTCGGGATTCTGGGGTATTTGATGTTTTGTACTTCGTGTAGGCCTCTCGTTTCTCTTTACATTTCTCTTTTATTTCTTTTCTGAACCATGGTGTATTGTTGTTGCTTCTTTTGTTCAGTATGACTTTGCGTTTTCCTCAAGCTAGCCTCATTTGGTACATTTCTCTTGTAGAGTCGTTCCACAGTGATTCTACATTGAATTTTTCCTCGGTGATTTCCTGTAGAAAATTTTGTTTTGGTGTTATTTTCATTCTTAACTTTGCTTGTACTAGTTTGTGTTTAATCCCTGCGTCTGCTGAGTTTAAAGTTCGGATATCTAGAATTTGCTTTGGGTGGATTTATCTATTAGTGACTATAAAATCAATCATAGATTTATGCCCCTGGAGTTTTCAAATGTATATTTATACTAGAGCTTATGGTCGAAAGATGTATTATTGATTCGTTAAACGCACAAAGATTAGCCATGAGTTCTCCATTTGCGTTGACATGGTTTTCATTAAATCTTTGTTTTACATTGTTCTCTCGCGCAATACCGATGGTTGTTATTATTATAATATATGTTATAAATATCTTGAAGAACTAAACATTTTTATCGAGAAAGAGCTCCGAAAGAAAAAAATAATGGTTCAAAGATTATCATCTTATTGTTTATAACTCCGACGCAAATGCCGGTCAACTTTGACCGGTGGTATATCAGGAAACAATGCTCGTAATTCAATTTTTTTTTTAATTTAAAAGAAGTGTCTTGCTGGGTCTTTTCAACACCGTTTTCCTAATTTAAGTTTATATTTACCGAAATATTCTATTTCTTAATAAGCAAAAAATTGATTATAATTATAAAACATTCCTAAGGCCGGCCAAATAATTCGATTTCAATTCCATAAAGTACCTACGTTAGTTAGGAAAAGCACCTTTTTATAAGTAAAATTTTTTTTCAAATTTCTATATGGTTTAGTTTTTGTTGTAGAAGATTTTAAAGACTTATTAAAATTGCAAAATTATTACTATTTATTAAAACGATTTTAATGAAATTTTATAGGCTGTTTTATTATGCTTGAATATAAGGATTTTCTGGGCGAACTATAAAGGTCCTAAGGCAATTTAAGTGATTGAAAAATATTGAACGAAAAAAGGCTTCTTTCCGCTCATTTTTTTATTTACTGATATTTTGCAGCAAGGGTAATAAATTAAAACATTTTGAATCAGTCGCATCTTAAAGAAAATTCAATTATCGCCATTTTATTTCAAAGCGACTTTGCCCCAAAATTAATTGTTTTTAAGTTATAAGCAAGAATGTCAAGGATATAAAAAAAAAGATTTTAGTAATATTTTAATTTTTTTTATTAACCTTCCCGACCTATCTGAGAGGAGGGATAAGTTAATTACTATTACTTAAGTTAGTGCGCAACTTTTTCTGCAAAAATACGGATGCCATCCCTCACATCCACCTCAAAACAGATCCGCACTGGTCTTAACATTCCAGAAAAACAGATTGCACAAAAAATAGCAAAACTACCACTAGACGAATTAAGACAACCTGAACATGTCATAATGTTTTTGCAACTGGCCTCGTTGAAAAAATAAAAAAGTCAAGACAGTATCTCGAACTGGTCACAATTATTTGCACTGAACACAATAATTGTTTTCTTGTTGAATCTGTACTACATATATGGCATCTGATGAAGATTTATAAACATATTACCGTTTGCAATCTAAAATATCATTTTTAAAAATTATTTATTAAAATTTACCTAGCGACAAATCCAGAGTCAAGATTGTTAAATTCTTATAAATACAGTATTGCCCAAAATAATTAGTACTGAAACTGAAACATAAATTCACTTTGTGCGCGCTGTCATATTCAAATTAACTTGTATAAACCTGTCAAGTAATCGTTAAACAATTAATCATTAAGGCCTAATTCACAAACCTAATAACACAAACCATCAATGAGTTAGGATGCCGTTAGAGGCTTCTTCGCGAACTTCAGACAACCCTTATTCCATAACATTATGAGATATCTGGCATATCAGTATGAAGTCTGTCTTGAGAGAGGAGGAGCTCATTTAAAACATGTTATAAAGTGTCAAATGTATTTTTTAAAACAATAAAATAATTACAATTTCAGTACTGTTTATTTTGGGCTATACTGTAAAACGTTGTACTCAAAAAGATATAGACGTATACTGTTCTATAATAGAATGATATTTTCTGGCTTAACAAGCACGGAAATATTTTCAGTAACTTTACTCTCGCTGTTTTGGTATACAATCGGTACTCTTACGATAAAGCTTTTAGGAAGACATGTGTCGTCTGTACAAGTAACAAGATTAAATAAAAAGTCTATGTTTTGGTTCTGTTTAATACCATTAGTAGGTACGCTAATTGTAGTTTCTACCAAATCCAGATTTGATCCATTCTTGGGTATAGAAGACCACGTTATGTCTGGCAAATCAACCAACCACCTCTGCGGAGCACCTTCGGTAAGTCCCAAACCATTATCAAACTTAAAATTTACAGTAAGAATAATTTTACCACCATTCGAATTAATTGATACAGGTTTTCTCGATAAAATCTCGTAGCTAGATTTGTCAATTTCAGCCTTATTATTCTCTATTTTTTTCAACTCTAGTTTTTCCACTTTGGTAACATTTTGCTGGTTATTTAAATGCAGAACTTTGATCTGATGATTGTTTGTGTCCGCCACATACAGCTTTTTATTATCGGAACTAATACAGACTCCAGCAGGTTCTTTAAATGTGCTACTAGTACCATCTGTGGCATCTTCAGTTGGTAAAATAATAGAGCACACAGAATTATCGGCAACGTTGACTTTCTTCACTTTGTGATTATATGTATCTGTTACGAAAAGGGTTTTCTCATCACTGGTTATTCCAACTCCTAAAGCGTGTTGAAGTTTGGCGTCAAATAAGGTACCATCTTTATCACCAAATGCAAACAAATTCTGAAAATAAAACTTAGATGAATATGTGTTATTGTAAAATTGTTTTATTGTAAAATATATGAATATATGTTGAAAATAATAAAAATTAATATTTTGAAATTATTAAAAGGAAGTCGAGGGTCACAATGCAGTAAAATATATAATAGGAACCAATTATTGTTATTTTTTTGATTATAAAATCGATATCACCATCATCATCATCATTGCTCGACCTCTTGCATCCACTGTTGGATATAGGTCTCCTCCATGTTCTTCCACTGTTCTCTATCTTGCGCCTTCTGTATCCAATTTCCGACTGTTTTTCTCAAGTCGTCCATCTATTTTTGGTGGTCTGCCTCGGTGTCTTTTGTCTTCTCTAGGTCTCCATTCTATGAGTCTTTTGGTCCACCTATTATCTTTTAAACGTGCTATATTTCCAGCCCATCTCCATTTGGCTTGTGCAATTTTTTCTATGACATCTGTCACTTTAGTCCTCTCTCTCACTATCCTATTTGGTACCATATCTCTTCTAGTTATTCCCAACATTGCTCTTTCAATTTTTTTGGGTTACTCTCAATTTATTTGCAGAATGTTTGGTTAAAGTTATTGTTTCGGAACCATATATTATTACTGGCAGTATGCATTGGTTGTAAACCTTTTTCTTCAAGCAAATCGGTAGCGTTCCTTTTAGAATATCTCGCATCTTGCCAAATGCTGCCCATCCCAAGCCCATGCTACGCTGGATCTCACAAGTTTAATTGTCTTTTCCTATTCTAATTTCATGCCCTAAATAGATATAGCTAAAGACCTGATGTACTTCGTTCCCATCTACCCTCATAATATCACTTGAAACTAAATTGGTCATGTATTTTGTTTTTTCAAAGTTAAAAAAAAATAAATAAAAGAAAATTAAATAAAATCTATAATTACAAATAATTGTTTAAAATTAAAAAAAAAAAACTACTTAAAAAATATACTAAGACGTACTACAGAAACCGTAGCGAATCATAATATAATCAGCAATCTCATAGTATCAAGCGTTTTATCTGTTGTAAATGATCATACTCATTTTTTCTAATGTTGAGGACTTTTATGAAGTGCCGGATATACGGTCTGCTTCAGATTGATTGCCTTGGCTCTGCGAGGAAGACTACGAAACTCTTCATCAAAAGTCAGTTTATACTGTATGTCACCGTTACAATATTTTAATGCTTTAATGTCAGTTACAACGGGATTGTGTGTAAGTTTTCCAGGACGAATTGACTCATATTTTAATAAAGGCTTTATGATGTAGTTACGAAAAAAATCGAAGTCTGGTGATTTCACTACGTAGAGATTTTTTTCTTTGTGCTTCTTTGGTTATTCTTGCATAGTCGCTCGGTAGATAAATGTCTTTATTTTTAAGCGCAGTTTCTATTGCGGCATGGACACTGTCGCATACATGAGACATGCCACAATTACGGTTTTGGGCTGTACAACCATATGAAAATATTACGATATCTCTTTTATCCTTTTTGTCTAAATAGTTTTCTTTCAAATAATCTACTACACTGGACGTATAGATGCTAGTTTAGAAATCACTTCTGGTCTCGTCAAAACAATAACACGTTACTTGCTTAGTTGCCATATCGTACATGGTAAAATTATACATAATTTAATAATTAATAATTAAACATAATTTAACTTTGTAATAAAGAGAACTTGCGCGTACATGCGGACATAATTTTACAGCTTGTACATCTATAGTGACTACAATACATTCTCCCAAAACAGCTTTATCTTTCCTAGCTCTATCTTTTTCTTCTTGATGTTTGCGAAAATCTACTTGCTCTAAATTACCATTTTCAAACTGGTAGCACTCATCAAATCTATCCTTTCGTGGTCGAAACAATGCGATGTTCGTTTATTTAATCATCGCTGATATGTCTTTTGCAGGTAATTTATTATCTGTCCAAAAACTGTCCCAACAAAATAGTATCTTCATCTTTGTCGTCCCTTCTTACCGTTCGTATAAGTATAGCACTCTCATTTTTGTGAACTATCTCATTCTCATTTTGCAGTACCCAGCTTCTTACAGAGCACTCACCCAAACTAGTTGTACTAAGATACATCGTTTTATTCGAAATAAATATCGAAATTCTAGGAATAAGCGATGTACAATGGCCAGGGTCTGGAAAACAACGGACTAGAAACGGAGCTATATATTATAGTGGATATTCTGATAGAACAAACCGATATGGTGTGGCCATAACGGTAAGCAAGGCAATAGATAAATCCGTACTTGGTTTCACCCCGCTTTCGAATCGCATTATATTGCTACAAATTAACACAATATAGGGAAAATGAATGTTATTCAAGTATATGCACCAACAGCTGACAAGGAGGAACAAGAAATAGAAGACTTCTACGAGCAATTAGAAACAATAATGAAAACAACAAAAAAACGTGAAGTTCTGATACTAATGGGTGACTTTAATGCCAAAGTGGGCAGAGGAAGTGTGGATAGTTGTGTTGGAATGTATGGATTGGGAGAGCGAAATGAGCGTGGTGAAAGACTAATTCAGATGTGCCAAATAGAAGAACTAGTAGTTATGAATACAATGTTTAAATTACCAAATCGCCGGCTCTACACGTGGAAAGCTCCTGGAGACAGCAAAGATAGAATCATAAGAAATCAGATAGATTACATCTTGATAAGGAACAGGTACAAGAACTCTATTACAGTAGTGAAGACTTACACTGGAGCAGATGTAAACTCGGACCACAACCCAGTAGTAGCAAATATGAATGTAAGATTGAAAAAACCATTAATGAAAAGATCTAGACCACAAATATGCATTGGTAAGTTAAGAGAACCAAATACATACCAAGAAACTCAAAACAAAATAAATCACAGTATCCAAGAAATAAAACAACAAAATAAGAACACTACAGATATTGACACAAAGTGGAAGAATATAAAGAACGCAATCGAGACTGTGGGACGGAAAACTTTAACATTTACAAAAGCTGCCAAACAAGAATGGATGACACAAGAAATTCTCGAAAAAATGGACGAAAGAAGAACACATAAAAACAAAGATAAAATTAAATATCAAGAAATTAATAAACAAATAAAACAGAAAATAATACAAGCTAAGGAAACATGGATGTCCATTAAATGTCAAGAAATCGAGGAATGTGAGGCAAGGTATGACACTTTCAACACTCATAAGAAGGTTAAAGAAATGATTTCAGGAAATCGTAACAAACCAATCGGGATATTAAAAAATGCAGATGGTACCACTATAACTGAAACGCAAGACAAACTACGTAGATGGAAAGAATACATTGAACAACTATTTTATGATCAAAAAGTAGAACAATTATTAGAAGTTAACGGAGAAACCACGGGACCAGAAATAATGAAAGAGGAAGTTATGTATGCTATAAAACACACAAAAGGCAGAAAAGCTCCAGGACCCGATGAAATACCAATTGAACTATTGAAGATAATTAATGAAGATAATATTGATGTCTTGGTAGACCTTTTTAACTCCATATACAAGACGGGACACATACCCAAAGAGTGGCTTCTCTCAACTTTTGTGACGATTCCAAAAATCACAAATGCTAAAGATTGCAATGACTATCGAATAATTGCGTTAATGAGCCACACATTGAAAACCTTCCTTAAAATCATACATAACAGAATCCACATGAAATTAGAACAAGAAATAAGTGATTCACAGATGGGTTTCAGAAAGGGTCTAGGAACTAGAGAAGCATTATTTGGAGTCCATGTTCTGACACAACGATGCCTGGATATGAATCAGGACATATATGCTTGCTTTATAGATTTCAAGAAAGCTTTTGATAGAGTTCAACATGAGAAGCTTTTAAGTATTCTTAAGACTAAAAACATTGATAGTAGAGATCTACAAATTATATCGAATCTGTATCAAAACCAGAAAGCAAGAGTAAGAGTCGAAGGAGAACTGACAGAGGAAGTAAGTATACTTAGAGGAGTTTGACAAGGGTGTATCCTTTCACCACTCTTATTCAACGTCTACAGTGAAGTGATTTTTCAAGAGGCTTTATTGGATATCGTGGAAGGTATTTATGTCAACGGAAATAGCATTAATAATATTAGATATGCCGACGATACTGTCATATTTGCAGGTGACATGGAAGATCTACAGTACATAATACAACATGTATACAATGCATGTGAAAGTTACGGACTGCAAATGAATCTCAAGAAAACGAAATTAATGATATTCTCAAAAAAACCACAAAATGTAAATAACCTGATCATCAATAATACAATGATAGAAAGAGTAAAAACATATAAATATTTAGGAACGTTTCTAACCGAAGATGGAGATCAAGTAAGGAGATCAGATCTAGAATAGAAATGGCAAGAAACACGTTCATAAAATTGAAGAAATTACTTTGCAACCGTAACCTTAATCTAGAGATTCGCACAAGAATGCTACGTTGTTACGTCTTCTCTACTTTACTATATGGCATGGAAGCGTGGACAATAAAGCAGTCTGAAATCAAAAAATTAAACTCCTTTGAGATGTGGTGCTACAGGAGAATGCATAAAATATCGTGGATTGAAAAAGTAACTAATATAGAGGTGTTACAAAGAATGAATAAAGAATGTGAAGTCATAAAAACTGTTAAAATTAGAAAGATTCAATATCTGGGACATTTAATGAGGGGTGAGAAGTACGTATTACTGAGGTTGATTATGCAAGGGAAGATACAAGGGAAGAGAAACCCTGGACGACGCAAAATGTCCTGGCTAAGAAATTTGAGAGAGTGGTTCGGCTGCAGCTCATTATAATTATTTAGAAATGCGGCCAACAAAGTTAAAATAGCGATGATGATTTCCAACCTCCGCTAGGAGAAGGAACCCGAAGAAGAAGAAGACATCGTTTTAAAAGCGGAGAAGGTGACATTTTTTACAGGACGTGTATAGATCTCGACAGAATTCTGTCTCCGGCTTCTATATAACATGTAGCTTCTCCATTTTTAAAAATTTTAAAGTGTTTGTTTGTCTTTGTGTATTGTATTGTTATGTCCAAATTTACATGTATGACATTCTGCTCATGTCGGATAGGCCACAACTGACGAAATGCCCCCGAGGATGATCTATTGATCGAAAGTACTTGGGCAAGATTTAATTACTTACTGTGTTCGATATTTGCCTTGTATACCATCAAAATTAATAAAAGATATGTGTTGTTGCAATTCGGGCTCCAGGCTCTAAGAAAATGGTCCAACATCTCCACAACCCGACTAGCTACAGCAAGATAGAGATAATAATGTTAGTTGCCTACATCCAGAACGGATAGGAACCGTAAAAAAAAGAAAACCTTTGGAAAGAGTTTAATGAAAATAATCATAATAACATCGTATGGCATTTTTGCAGAGGATATTCTTGGTGACTTAAGACCACGGTGATTAATGGCTTTACGTGGCCTCCGAAAAACGGGAATGACTCGTATAATTTTTAGAAATGAAAATGTCGTTGTTGGTGCCGAGGGTCGAACTCGCGCGCTCTTGATTAGAATGCTAGTAGCTAAACCGGAGGGAGATTCCTCTAAGCTTAAGACTGCGCATAGTAAAAGGTCATATATGACCTATAACAACATACAGGGCTGAAACATGGTTTATCAAATTAAAATCATTAAATCGTATAGAAGCATTCGAAATGTGGCATTTCAGAAACTTCTGCGTTTGTCATGGATTAATCATATAATAAGCTAAGAAGTTTTAAGAAGAGCTGCAACCGAACGTGAGCACATATCTTTATGAGATATGTCGAGCAGTATCAACTGAATCCTGTATTCTAGAGCTGGCAAACCGTCATCCTGGAAGATACTCGTAATACAGTCGAGATGACTTACTAATGTTAATAGTATACTAAGATTTAGAAGTAAGAACTCTTACCCCACCAGAAAGTGTATTTGGAATTGATTGTCAACTGCATGGTTACATATACTCTCCAATTTGGTTCCTAATTAAGCAAAGTCCATCTTTTGAGGAAGGCAACAAACATATTTTGTAACTAATTACGTTCTCTAGATTTGTACCGACAAGTATGGCGATCTGTTGTGGATTCTGTTATCATTAGGAGTGCATTTTGGCGCATCCAGAGAACCTACTTTAGAGATCATTTTGGTTCTGATTTCAGATTGGCTTTCTTTTTAAATTGCTTTTGTATTTCTTCAGGAGTGTCTGTTTTGTTCAGTATAGTTCCGTATTATAAGCTTGAATTGGTTAATAATTTGATCCGTAGTGTTTTTCTGTACTCTTTTCTCATTTTTATTTTATTAATTTCGGTTCTCCCTAGTTTTAAGTCCAGACATTTTATACTCGTAATATCTTTAGTAACTGGTTCTCTTTTCGTCTATTGCGTTTTTACGATTTCTACATTTTGTTTTTGATTAATTCCCAAAGAAATTTCGGTATATAAAATTGACTATCTTTTTACTTCTTCATGCAAGTTTTTTTCTCTCTTCCATAAATCTTTTTGTATTATCTCTTTCTGATATATGTATAAGTCTACACAACCTAAACAAAATAATATATATAATCAATTTACTCACGCTTGGATCTCTCTCTCCTCCAACAACAGGAGTGACTTTTCCATCGACTAGGGATATCCTTCTAATGCTCGAGCTTTCACTGTCAGCAATATATAATTCTTTATTATTTTGGCATAAAGCTAATCCAGATGGTTGCGCGAAGGCCGCGTTATGAGGATAACTGTTGTTTCTATTTTCTTCTCTACCGGAACCGACAATGTTAATGCAAGTACCTAAAAAACATAATTAAAATTTATAAAGAGTTATCGAAAAAAATACTGATTGAGATATACCAAGTAATCACATAAATATATGGCTCGGTAGTAGTTTAGTCGCCATGCTAAATATTATGACCATTATGGTTTGACATTGTCAATGTAAAGTTTGATTAAGTTAATGTATAACAGACATTTTTGGAAAAATTAAGTAAACATGGTATTCAAAACATCAATTACTTTTATATAGATGCAGTCCTAAAATAGTATGAATAAATTTTTACCTAAATAGTCTACCAGAAATACATAGACAAATTATGTTCAGACTTTCAGAGAATTTTCAGAGCTATAGACAATACTGGTTAAACAATTTTCTACAGTGAAAATAATACACAGCTGATAATAATCAATAACATAAATATTGGTGGGTACCATTTTTTTGAAGGCACACTACTTTTACTACTTTACAATATCACAGTTAGATAATTCATTTCATGAAATGACATGATGAATACATGAATGAAACATGATGATACGAAATTACAAAATCGGTATTACTAATTACGGTTTAACAACACACACCTATAGAAATGATTCAATACCTTACATCTATTATATTATATAAATTGTTATATCTATTCTAAATGAATTTTAAAACTAATAATCATTGTTGGAATGCAATAATATTGTTAGGTAGGTACCTATAAATATTTTGAAATAGTGTTGAAAACTAAGCTCCTAAAATTATATTGAATTACAGTGATAGTAGATAGTGCGAATAAAATGTCCCCAAAACCATTATCAGCTGCAGAACTACAAGATATTGCTAATACTTTATGGGATACCGATGAAGCAGAATCTTCTGAAATAGGTGGCATTGAAAGTGACTCTGAAATTGAAGATCATCTTTCGGAAGCAAGTGAAGAAGATGATTAGCAAGTAATATTCAGTCATAATGAAGAAGAATGTGTAGCTACAAGTTCCCAGATTTCAGAGTGTGTAAGGATCATCGAGCAATAAGACAAAAGAGGGAATGTAAAGGTAGAAGGGGTAAACATATTGATAGACAGGAAGTGCCATCTTGAGAGGCCACTTTAGACAAGGATAGAGAGTCTCTCTCCTTGTTTGACATCAAATTTAGTTGGGTTATGTTATTGTTTGTCCCAAATGTCACATGAAATCTTATTTATATTGAAGTTTTTTAACAATTGTGTCGCATTTTAGACTCTTATCATTAATAATTAATTAAAACTTTCTCGTCTAAGACACATTTTGAAAAATATTATATAGCTACTGTTGATAAGTGTCGAAAAATTTAAATTTGGCGCCTTTGCATTTCCGGATGTGTCCGCCATCAGAGGCCACTTTTTTGGTCTCCTTTTTATAACGATTAGATTCCCTCTTTTGTCTTATTGCTCGATGGTAAGGATGGAATTAACTGGAAGAGTCAACCACAGCCGACTGGACGAATGCGATCCTGCGACATAATAAAAAGCAAAGTGCAAAGAGTAATGTTAGCCCTGGTCAAAGTGTAGATGACCCTTGTTACGAATATTTATTATTTGTATAAAATGTATTTAGTTCAATTTTAATTTTATCATGTTACATAAAATTTCCCGTTGCTACTGTTCCATAAATTATGTCAAATATAAAAAACGTCAAAAAAAACTGTCACCCAGGGAAAAATTTAAATAATTTAAGAATTTAGCAGACAGCAAGAGAACAGTAAGTAATTAATTAGTTTTTTTTTATATTGTTAATTTTATATATTGTAGGAATTTGAGTTGTTTTTACGCAAATAAAACAGATAACTACAAATCCGTCAATTGCTGTCTGTTCAATACAGATAAATTCCCAACAAGCTCAAATTCTATTCATCACACGCGATTGCTGAATCACACAATCTTACAAGGTCTACGAATATGGGTCCATTAGTTGCTGGACGAACCAAAACTGATCTATGTCCTGTGTGCCGCAAGCCATATCGTGAAGAACGGATGGTAGAATGTACATAATGTAAAAAATGGTGCTGTTTTGAATGCGTAAATGTACAGGATGATTCCGAAGTAATTGGTGATGACAGCTGGAAGTGCCCTCTTTGTGTAGAAGCAACCACTAAGAAGTCTCACCCACAAAGTTCCAAAATCAAGAAATCTTGTTCTGCAACCTCCTTAAAAAGTTCCTCATCAACAAGCAGCAAAACAAAAATGAAGCTTCCACTTCTGCAGGAAGAACGAGATCTATTACGCCAAGAAAGAGAGTTAACCAAGGAGTCTAGGAGAATTATAGAAGAAGATGAGTGCTCGAATGATGGTCAGGACATCGATGAAGAGGAAATAATTGAAACCCTTTGGTCAATAAATTCCTTTCTTTAAATATAGATAAGCCCTTTATCGACAATGTTGCCCCTTTAACTCCAACACTTGGTAAGCCTCTGCCAACTTATAACGATGAAAGTTTAGGTATATTATATAAAAGAAGAGATCCTGGAGATCTCCCTATTTTTAATGGCAATCCACATGATTGGCCTGTTTTTATTAGTAGTTTTGAAAGATCTACTGAGCTATGTCAAGTAGATAATCATGAGAATTTATTAAGATTACAAAAATGTTTAAAAGGTCCAGCAAGAGTCAGTGTTTCAAGTTTTTTAATTTTACCTCAATGTGTGCCCCAAATTATAGCTACATTAAAAATCCTTTTTGGAAGACCTGAGCAAATTATTGAAGCTCAAAGAAATTCTATTCGTAGATTACCATCTCCTAAACCGGAAAAACTTGAAACTCTGGTAGAATTTGCTTTAGCAGTTAAAAATTTATGTGTTTTATTGGAAGCATCTAATTTAAAAGACTACATTAATAACCCTACCCTTATGCATGAATTATTAGAGAAACTACCTTCACAAATTAAAGTTAATTGGGCGATATATCGCAGTGCTTTTCATAAATTTCAGGGATTAAGTGAACTTGCTGATTGGTTGTATAATCTAGCAACAAATGTTTGTTCTGCTCTTCCTACACTAGTACGTAATGACCAAAGTAATAACAAAAGGCAATTTAATAATAATGTGCATGCTAGTATACATGAACCAAATGCCTCCAGTGAAACACATAATTTTAAACTGTGTAATCAGAGAGATTGTAAAAAGATTGCAGGTTGTTCAGAATTTCAGAGATATTTATTATCTCAAAGATGGGAGTCTGTTAAAGCCTTAAATTTATGTAGGCTTTGCTTAAAGAAACACAGATTTCCCTGTAAGTATCCTGTAAAATGCAACAAAGAAGAATGCCAAAGGAAGCATCATCCTCTTCTTCATGAATTTTCAGAACAAGTATCTAGTAAAAGTACAAAGCTTATTAAAAAGGAAAACGGTATGCAAACAGTAGAATCACACCTCTTATCTGCAGATGAAGAAAATGAGGCACATCAAGGAACACGCTTTCGAATACTTCCCGTTGTTTTAAGAAATGGAAGTAGGGAGGTCACTACATTTGCCTTTCTAGATGAAGGGCTTTCCGTTACTTTTTTAGAAGAAAGTATTGCTAAAAAGCTAAATATAATGGGAGAGCCAGAACAACTTTGCTTAAAATGGACTGGAAACCAACAACGCTTAGAAGATGCGTCAGAAAAAGTATTCTTTTCTATTTCTGGTGATTATAATGGGGCCAAAGAATTTGACCACCGACCAGCCAGAACAGTAAGAAAATTAGGCCTTCCAAAACAAACTCTCGACGCAAAGGCAATTAAAGAAAGCTTTCCCTATTTAAAAAACTTGCCTTTCAAATCATATAAGAGCGTTGTTCCTCAGATCTTGATAGGCTTAGATAACTGGGACTTAGCGTTACCACTTCGAGTGAAAGAAGGTCTAGAACTTCAACCGATAGCTGCAAAGTCCAGGTTAGGTTGGACTATTTTTGCAATGTTTTCAAATAATGAAGTAGACTACACTTACCACATTTGCGAATGTAATTCTGAAAGCATTACTAACCAAGAACTCTTTAATACTGTAAAAGACTTCTTTTCAGTTGAAAGCCTCGGAGTTCAAAATATTAAACCGTCTGTTTCCAAAGAATTAGATAGGGCTATTCGTATACAAGAAAGCACCCTAGTTCAAATTGGTAACCAATATAAAATTGGATTACTCTGGAAATATGACAACTTGAAACTCCCTAATAGTAAACCCATGGCTATTCAAAGACTGGAGTGTATAGAGAGAAAAATTAAGAAAAATCCAAAACTAGGTATCAAAATTAATCAACAAATTCAAGATTTTCTAGAAAAGGAATATATTAGAAAACTGTCAGAACAAGAACTCTTACAGCATCAAGAAAAAACATGGTATCTTCCCATATTTCCGGCCTTTAATCCTAACAAACCTGACAAATTCAGATTAGTTTGGGATGCAGCAGCAACCGTACAGGGAATATCCTTAAATTCCATGTTATTAAAAGGAGATGACCAACTTGCTTCTCTATTAGGCGTCCTCCTACGATTTCGTGAAAGAAAGATTGGCTTTTCTGGAGACATCAAGGAAATGTTTCTTCGTGTAGGTATAATAGAAGAAGATCAACATGCACAACGATTCTTGTGGCGAAATGGTAGCTCTGATAATCCTTTGGAAGTTTACGTCATGACTGTGATGACCTTCGGAGCTACCTGCTCACCCAGTTGTGCACAATTTGTTAAAAACGCTAATGCGAAGAAATTTAGTGTAGAATATCCTAGAGCTGTTGATTCCATAGTAAATAATCATTATGTCGATGATCTCTTAGAATCAACAGACACTGAGGATGAAGCTATCCAATTAGCAAAAGAAATTGCCTTAATTCACGCCAGCGGAAATTTTGAAATAAGATACTGGAGATCAAACTATGAAAAATTAATGAAAATCATGAACACCACTCACGGAAATAACGAAGAAGTCAACCTAGATCTAGGGAACAATAATAGCATGGAGAAGGTTCTAGGAATGTGGTGGGATTTAAAAGGAGATAATTTTATTTTTAATTTAAAATGTAATAAAGGAAACAAAGATGTTTTAAGTGGATTAAGAAAGCCAACAAAGCGAGAAATTTTACAAATCTTAATGTCTATATATGACCCTTTAGGTTTGTTAGCAAACTTTTTGATTTATGTGAAGATCCTTTTAAAGGAAATATGGAGGAGTAACATTTCTTGGGATCAACCAATAACTAATAAACAGTTTCAAAAATGGCTTGTTTGGTTGAAACAGCTTCCGGAAATAGAGAAGGTTTCAATTCCAAGGTACTTTTTTAATAAACTCGAAAACTGGAAGGATACCAATAGGCAAATGCACATATTTGTAGGTGCCAGCGAACACGCAAGTGCTTGTGTGGCATATCTAAGAATAATGAAAAAAGATGTCATAGAGTGTACGTTGATTGGAGCGAAAACACATGTAGCACCATTAAAACCACAAACTATTCCTCGACTGGAACTTAATGGTGCAGTAATGGGTTCAAGGTTTGCTAAAAACCTTTGTCAACATCTTTCCATACCTGTGCACAACATTGTTTATTGGACAGATTCTTCAACAGTTTTAAGCTGGTTAAGAAATGAAGACCCAAGAAAATTACTAAAATATGTAGCTTACAGAGTGGCCGAAATTCAACAAAACTCAATGGTATCACATTGGAGATATGTACCTACCAAGAATAACATAGCCGACGAAGCTAACAAATGGACAAAAAGTCCCAATTTAAAAAACACGAGATGTTGGTTTAAAGGTCCTGATTTTCTGTATCAATTAGAAAACGGTTGGCCTCCAGACATCACCCTTAAAAAGGAAAAAGCTGATGAAATATTAACCACTCATGAAGTAAAATGTAATAGTCCACCTTTAATTGATTTTAAAAGATTTAGTCAATTTAATAGAATTTTAAGAGCAACTGCGTATGTGTTTCGATTTTTAAGAATTATTTATGCAAAACTGATGAAATCTGAAGAGCCTAAAGGAATATTAACTGCAGAAGAACTTTTAGATGCTAGGAATATGTTAATAAAGCAAACTCAATGTGAATATTTCAAAAATGAAATAAAACAATTAAAAACAAATAATTCTGGTAGTTTACAGAAAACAGTTAATAAATTAAGTAGTTTATTTAAATTATCGCCATATCTGGATGAAGATGGTTTACTTCGTATAAGAGGAAGACTAGATGAAGCTAGAGATATTACTTCAGAAACTAAAAGACCAATAATTTTACCGAGAGAAAGTCGTTTAACTTTGCTAGTTGTTGAAGACTATCACAAAAGATATCACCATAGAAATCATGAAATTGTAGTAAATGAGATAAGACAAAAATTTTATATACCAAAACTTAGACAACTAGTTAATAAGATTAGGACCAATTGTCAAAATGCCAGGTCAAATTTGCTAAGCCAAAACCACCAGAAATGTCACCTCTACCGCCATGTAGACTTGCAACATTTACTGCTCCGTTTACACACACTGGTATGGATTATTTTGGTCCAATAAACGTTACTGTTGGAAGACGGACAGAGAAAAGATGGGGAGCTTTATTTACGTGTCTCACGACTAGAGCAGTCCATCTCGAAGTAGCTTACAAACTAAATGTGGACAGTTTTATACTATGCTTGACAAATTTTATTAACAGAAGAGGACGACCAAGGCATATTTATTGTGATCGAGGTACGAATTTTATTGCAGCTAAACGAGTATTGAGAGAAGAACTGCAAAAGGTTGACAGTAAATTAATAGCCAATTCACTGATTAGCCCAGAGTTAAAATTTCACTTCAACGCACCCCTTTCCCCACATATGGGTGGGGCCTGGGAGCGCCTAGTAAAAGCGGTTAAAATTTCGTTATATGATTCATTACCAACCAGGAACCCTACTGACCAATTACTTTGTAGTTGTCTCATAGCTGCAGAAAACATAGTAAATTCAAGACCACTTACTTATTTTCCAATAGAATCTGAAGAATCTGAATCTTTAACTCCAAATCATTTTTTAATTGGATCTTCAAACGGAGATAAACCAATTGGATTTTTAAACGAAGACATTAAAGTATTTAAGTTTAATTATTTATACAGAGAGCAATTTGCAAATAAATGTTGGCGACGCTTTATTTCTGAATACATACCTGAACTACTACTTAGGGCAAAATGGCATAAACAAGTTATACCAATTAAAGAGGGCGATATTGTAATTATATGTGATAAAGATTTACCAAGATGCAATTGGTTAAAGGGTAAGGTAATTGAAGTTAAAAAATCACCTGATGAGCAATAGTTCAAACAAAAAGTGGAATATATGAACGTCCTGTTATAAAATTAGCGGTAATACCAATAAATGGAGACCAAAAAGATGATGAAAAATAAGTGGTACAGTCTCTTTTTCACATCGAACTGTACCGGGTGGGAGTGTTACGAATATTTATTATTTGTATAAAATGTATTTAGTTCAATTTTAGTTTTATCATGTTACATAAAATTTCCCGTTGCTACTGTTCCATAAATTATGTCAAATATAATATAAAAAACGTCAAAAAAAACTGTCACCCAGGGAAAAATTTAAATAATTTAAGAATTTAGCAGACAGCAAGAGAACAGTAAGTAATGGGAAATAATTAGTTTTTTTTATATTGTTAATTTTATATATTGTAGGAATTTGAGTTGTTTTTACGCAAATAAAACAGATAACTACAAATCCGTCAATTGCTGTCTGTTCAATATAGATAAATTCCCAACAACCCTGTTGATTCCTTTTGTTTGCTTATAGACGAAAAAATTGTGAACGACATAAAGAAGAGTACAAAGAAAACGAAAAAGTCCTGGGGATAGAGAACTGGAAATATTGCGACTCTACAGAGCTATATGCCTTTATTTGACTACTACTAACTGCAGGGCACCTCAGCTCCAATATCCATAATGTAGATATAAGTTGGAGTAAGTTTTATGGACCTACTATACTTAAAGCTACCATGGGGTACGCGATGTGTGGAATCAAGTCAACCAAAACTTTCAGAAATACTATTTACCAGGAAAAAACATAACGGTAGATGAGCAACCTGTTCCGCATCGAGTTAGGTGTCCTTTCAAGCAGTATATGCCTTCAAAGCCAGATAAGTATGGCATAAAAATATGGTGGGCTTGTGACTCGGAAACATATTACCCTTTAGGTACCATATACAGGAAAAAACTTTGATTGCAAAAGAAAGTTCTAAAAATGGTTAAGAACTCAAAATCAGTAAATATTTTTAACATAGTTTACCTGCTGTATATTTTTTTGACTTCCACCATACTGTATCTTCTAAAAACAAAGCCCAAATCTGGTGGGTTCCAGCCATTGCGATAATCAGAACTTCTCGAATGACCGGATTACCAACAGGATCCATATCCTGTTTTCTATAGATAGATAAATCCCATGGAGATGATATGGCTTGTTCTAGTCCCTTGTTACCTCCAAGCATGTCGTCACCTTGTTTACCGATACCTAAAAAATATATGAAAGTTTTAATCACAAACTCAACGTTAATTTCACATAATTAAATTAATTTAAAGCCTCGATCTCAGTGCGGAACAGAAAAAAATGGTGCTAGGAAATGCCAGCTTATTAGTGAAGAATGAAAAATTATATTTAAAAATTTTTGGCAAAAAATGTCTTTGGATCAAAGAAAAGTTTATGTATGTAATACAGTGAAATGTAAAAGTCCTATAGTCCTTTTCCGTCATATTGATAGCACATTATGTATGCAAATCCTCAACAGGTCAAAAAACCATAGGCGTCACCCTATACTTATTTTGAAATAAATAAAAAAAATTAATATTTTAAGATGCCGTCAACAATTCATTATCTTTTAAAAAATCTTCTGTAAAATAAGTGTCCACTAATCTCACTATACCTTTTTTGTGCGTAAAACTTCGGTATATATGCCACACGATTATTGTTAATTATATACGGGTGATTAACGAGAGAATTCAATGTTTCACGAAATAAATTAATGTAAACAGTAATTTAAAGATGATTATTGTTTTCTATACAAGTTATCGCCTGACACAAAAAGAATACCTTCTTTGAACGATTACCTGAAATTACTGATAAGGCTTCACTAATGATAGTGTAAGTAGTTTTTATGCCACATTACAGCTTATGGCGATAATATAAATTAGAAATTGTTCGCATCTTTCATTTAGTTTGTAGACGTACATTGTTCATGTCTTACCTACCTACGTTTTTGGTGTCGATATTTTGTTATTTATCTAGCAAAAGTTGCCACAGCAAAAATGACCAAAATATGGAAGGACTGTCAAATTTCAAGAGAGATAAAGATGAGGTTGATCAACTGCTTAATATTCCCAATACTGAATTACGGATGTGAATCTTGGAATCTGAGACAATCGGAGAGAAGAAAGATAGACGCTACTGAAATGTTCTGTTGGAGACGAATGTTACGAATTGCTTGGACCGACCGCAGAACAAATAATTCAATTTTAAGAGAGCTAAAAGTTAGCCAACGACTCTGTAGTAAAGTCCATCTCCAAGAATTAAAATATTTTGGGCATATTATGAGAGCAAACACAGAAAACATAGAAAGACTCATAATACAAGGAAAGGTAGAAGGCCGAAGATCACGAGGAAGATCCCCAACAAGATGGATAGATCAAATTATAGGAATATGCCAAAGACCTATGCATGAATTAAAAGAAAAGACCAGAGACAGAGATCTCTGGAGACGGACAATACACGACATCACGTCGACCACTACACTCCCCCTGGGGGGTCAGGATTGAAGAGAGAGATTTTGTTATTTGCATTTAAAAATAACGTCGACAACAGGTTTTTAGGTTAAGTGTAGTTTTAAAGGTGCCTTCAGTCTAAGAGAGAAAAATATAATATTAAATGTACACGATGCACTTGAACATCAACGCCCTTTAAGTAATGTTCATGAAATCGTTAACATGTGTTCAAATATGACAGGGGTTGGAGAAGCAGGAATTTATAGATTCCTAAAAGAAATAAAAGGAGAAACTGTTTCATCTCCCAAGAAGAGTGGAGGGAGTAAACCCTTGGAAATTGAAGAAGTACATAAAAACATGATAAGACGCAGCGTCCACTCATTTTTATTTTAACAAAGAATTTCCAACATTGGACAAAATCCAAACATTAATTAGAGAAAACGAAGAGTTACCAATCATAAGGAACAAGAAATTATGGGGACTATTGAGAGAGATGAGATTTCGTTGACAAAAGAATAGAAGAAAATCCGTTTTAATTGAAAAAGATTACATTGTATGTTGGAGACGAGATTATCTAAGAACTATTAAAATGTACCGAGAAGAAGGGAAAACAATTTTTTATTTGGACGAGACTTGGCTAAATGAAGGTTATACTGTACCATATCTATGGGTTGATACAAGTGTGAAAAGTTCCCGTCAGGCATGATGTGTGTACCTAAATCCAAAATAATTCAGTACAGTAAATTATTTGACACTTCTTGGTGTCACCTTTGATAAAAAGGTTACCTGGAGACAGCATATTCAGAAACTTAAAGAAAACTGTAACTGTAAAAAGAATCAATTTACTCAGATCTCTTGCTAGCTTCTCTTGGGGAGCTGATGAAGAATCTCTTCTTAAAATATATAGAGCGTTAATTCGCTCTAAGCTAGATTATGGCAGTATTCTTTATATGGCATCTAGTACCTACCTGCTAAAGTCTCTAAACACCATTCAAAATACATCCCTACGACTATGCCTTTATAATTTCAGATCAAGCCCCGCTGAAAGTGTTTGCGTTGAATCTTCAGAGCCACCATTCCTCACCAGCCTCCCGCAGCAAACGCATCCAATCAGTCTCTCTCATTATCACAAATATTATCTCCTTTATAAGTTTTACCCAGAGCCAAAAACCTAACCATCACAAACAGTTCCAACCGAAAAATACCCATCCCAGCCAGCCGTCCAGTCCCAGAACCCATCACATAAACAAATCTAAATGCACGCATTCCTTAATAATTCCGCAATCAACGCAGATTCAACCGATTATTTATTTAAAACTCAAAATCTACCCACCTATCAAAATTCAAGTCACTTACAGTCAAGTCTCCTTACAAATCCGCCACACTTACAACCAAATCCAAAATCAACACATCATCCCTTATACCTTATCTCCCATATTACAGTACAATAACATTACAGTTACACACAACACAAAACATGAACCTGCGACAGAAAATATACCTATTAAACCTTTACCCCCAACCATACAATCAAAAAACACAAAACGAAACATATACAACTCAATCTACACAACAATCAACTCAAACAATCGATCCGAACCATCCCCTACAACCATCACACACAAGCAACAAAAAAATACAACACAACACAATCCAAGCAAATACCTTTAGAACACATCCCACCAAACATTTGCAAAAAAAAACACTTCTCAACAATATTTTAAAATTAAACGAACTTCTTCCCAATAACATAGCCCACTTAAAAGTCTATTCATTAGATAAAACAGCACCCCTCAACACATTTTAACCCCTAAATATCCACGAATTCCAGACAAAACTAAGAAACAATATCGTGATAATCACCATTGGCCCCATCTATTTTAATAACACTCCCCAAAAGTCACAACCAAAATCCAATCAAACCTCCATTTCGTCATGACAGGCGCCAACAATAATTTTTCACAAAAAAACATTGAAGACCATCAATTATAAGGCCAATTCTTTAACATTTAAATTGTTAGAATAATTGTCCGCTAAAATAGCATCCCTATACACTTTGTTCAAGTCTTCGACAACTCAGAACAAAAAATCTCAGAAGCACTGAAACACTGAAGATTATACGTTCTGAGATCCTTGGATCGAATAACGTCATCCCCCTAAGCTTAAAATATTATTCTAGATGCTGCCAAAGCGAACGTCACAAGACAGAATACCAACCAAGAGCAACTATCTCTCCAAGCTGCGGACAAAATCACAAATCATATAAACGGCAGATGCACCATCCGGTTCAAACTATTGCGGCACATACTCGGCATATTCACACAAATGTTCCGCCAGCAAAAGTGCTCCCTCAACATAGAAACACACATACAGTCACTACCCCAGATAAATTTCCTTATACGAACTTACTTCGGACATAAAATCGATAAATAACCTCATTCCTATGATCTTTTTCTGCGTCTTACCTAAAAAAACTCCTAGCAATATCTCTAACGAGATCTTCACGCTAACGAGAGACGCAATCGTAGTGTCAACCTTCAACTTTTCTATAAATCAAAGTTTTATACAAACCAGATTTTAATCCAGTTACATCCCACCTAAGCTCTAGCTCCTAGCACCCACTAGCCATCGACAAAACTACATAACTCCTTCATAGTCGATTTAATTTACACAAGGACATGGGAAGATTGGTTTTATGTGGTTTCCCAAACTCATTGCACAAGATATCTCTACCAAGGTGAGGAACTAGCCACAGCTAACCTCCACGCGATTTACTAAATAAAGTACAATCAATTCTGAAAGGAATCGTTCCATTTTTGGATGCATCTGGTATTTTTATCAGCAGGCCACCTCAACTAGTTCACGATGAAGTTGCCCACCGAATATCGACCCGATCGACGTTAAGCTCCATTAAACTCCCACGCCAATCTTAAGTCATTAACAAAAAATCGTCCCAAACACACAGAAAAACTCCAAGAAGAGGAGTGTAGCCTAAAATAAGGCTTTACTACTCCTATCCTTCTTCTTCAGCTTTTTTTATTTCCAGGGGTCGCTATTCCTTACTCTTCGTCGCCACTCATTTCTGACTACCGGTTCTGCTTCACCTAAATCTTTCTCTCGCCAGTAGTAGTCCTCTACCACACAGTCCTTTTATATTCTCCTCGGTTTTTGTCTACCTCTTCTTCCATCAACTTTTAGCAGCTCTACCTTTCATCCCACATAGTTTTCATCTCTACGTCTGACATGATCACAGTCTTTTTTCTTGAATATTTTTTAAAATTGTAGTCACCTCGGCTCTTTCCTCAATTAAGTGGTTCCTGATACTGTCCTTTCTAGTCTTACTCAACATCCTCCGTAATATTTTTATTTAAGCTACCTCCATCTTATTTTCCTGAACCTTTTAAACCTACACCAACGTAAGTCTCACCACACTCTTGTATATCTTTCCTTTCAGCTCTTCCCCGATTTTTAGATCACAAAGTACATGGCCCATTCGCTTTCAGTTAAAACAACCAGCCTGTAGTTCTCCATCTTCAATAGCCCTTCTCCAACACCCCAACTTCTCCAACATTTCTTTGCTCTCCTCTACTAACACGATATTATCACCAAAGTACATTGATCAAGGAGCTCTCTCCCCTACTTTTTGTGTCAGTACATCCACAACAAGATTTAACAGGTAGGACTTAGTAAAGAGCCTTAATGCAAACCAACCGTGACTAGTAAAATTTCGGTCGTCAATTCACACAAGTCCTTACTTTGGTGTATGCGCTCTCATACATTTCGTTTACGAGCCTTACGTCTTTCTCGGGAACCCATTTCTCTCCCATTCATCTCCATAGCTCTTGTCTAAGAACTGTATCGTACGCCTTCCCAAGATCTATAAATACCAAATATAGCTCTCTTTTCTTCTCGCCGTATTTCTCTATCAACTGTCTCAAAGCAAACAAGGCATCCGTTGTTCTCCTTCTTGGCATAAACCCAAACTGTTTGTCTCCTATGGACGCCTCTCTCCGTAACCTTCACTTTACAGTGTTCTTCCAGATTTTCATTGTATGCGACATTAACTTTATCCCTCTATAGTTCTTACAGTCCTACAGTTTTCTTTATCTTTATACAATGATAACATCACACCCTCTCTCCATGCATAGGGCATCCTTTCTTCTTCATATATCCTACTCATCATTTACTACAAAATATCAACTCCTTCCTCTCCAAGAGCCTTTCAAACCTCCACAAGTATTTTATCAGGTCGCAATGCCTTACCATTTTTCATCCTATTTAACCCCTCAAAAACTTCATGTCTCGCTATCCCTGGTATTATATTCACATTTGAGAACCCGCATCGTCCGTCTCTTCTCTGGTGTTCTTCATTTAGCAACTTTCTAAAGTACTCATACCGGATTTGCATTATTTCAACATCGCTTCTTAACACTCTTACATCTGCACTCTTAATCTGTCTCACGAGGGTCAAGTCCTTTGATGCCTTGTCTCCTGGTTTAGCAATTCCCTCGGGTGTCTCAAACTCTTCATACAGCTGCGCAGACTATCTTTGCTTAGTAGTAGCTATAGCGTGCTTTGCTACCTGTATATATCATTATCTTCCTTTCTTTTAGATCTGTCATACCCCTTTCTAGCTTCTTTCTTCTCTCTAATCTTCTATTACACTGTTCACCATCAAGTTTATTTGTCTCTAGGAGGCCCTCTACCAGATGTTTAAGATAATTAATCTAGTACTTCCTCTTCTTCTCTCACCACAACTTTACCGTTGGCTTCTTACCAGTCATTTACTTTTTTTTTTTTTTTTTTTTTTTTTGAACTTTGAGGGTATACAAGGCAACTATCGAACACGGTGATTAATTTAATCTTGCCCAAGTACTTTCAATCAATAGATCATCTTCAGGGGCAAGATTAAATTAATCACCGTGTTCGATAGTTGCCTTGTATACCCTCAAAGTTTAATTATTCGAACATTCAACCTTATATTGATTTATTTACTTTTTTCCTCAAACTCTTCCAGCACTCTACTCTTAAGGACTTAATTCTTATCTTTTAACTTCCACCACTTTACTTTCTGGTATCCTACTTGCTTTCTTGGTCTTCGGTCTTCATAAAGAACGTTAATGATAGCCAAATCCCATGCCACTGCGAAGTAAATCACACTATTTCGTTTATCATTTCTTATTCCCATCCCCAAACCTTCATGAACCATTTCTATTCCCACTCCTTCTCTACCTATATGTTAATTCTAATCACCTCCATTACCCATATCCTTCACACAGAAAAATCCGATACAGAAACAGAACCAACCGGTACAAATCCAGCATGCAAATCATGAATATAAACAGCGCGCCTTTCAGGAGCCCCTCAGTTAGTGGCCATTCGCTGGCAGGTAAGGAATTCCAGCGGAGATTTTTCCAGGTGAGTTTTTAAAAATTTTAATATTATTGTAGTTTATAGGTCAGTTTGTGTATTAAACTAAATATTGATAAGAAAGTTAGTTGGATTATTGTAATGTAATATAAATAATATATTATAAATAAACTGTCTTATTTTCTTCTTCTTCTTCTTAGATTGTTTTGTGTTTTGTACGAAAATCCTAGGTATTTAAAACGTTCGTTTCTATTGGTATAAGCATATGGGAACCCTAGCAAAATTTGGTGTCAATTTCTTCTCAAAGTATTTTTGTTAATTTTGGTTTAACATCGTTTTTTTTAGGCCCATTAATTTTGTTGAAAGCAAACTTTCAGAGTTCTAAAACTTGGCACATAAGTTTTCCATGGTGTAAGAATGATGTTTGGATTTTGGGATCGACTTGTCTTCTTTTCCTTTTCCTTTATTCTCTCACGTAATTTTAAATCTTTCTTCAAACTTATAATATAGGTTCTATTTGGTGTACGAAAGAACAATATTGATTTTGGTACCGTCATGTCTTCTTCTTTTTCGTTCTCACTCGTATTTTTACACATTTTCTTTTCAAACAATATCCTCTAATCTTAAAATTTATAGATATGTTCCATTTATTGTAGGATAAGGCTCCTTATTGATTGTCGAGTCAACACTTGTATAGCACTTGCAAAACCTGTGGAAAAAATTATTTCACAGTTTAGTTAAAACGGACCAATGAATATGAATGATAAAGACCCAGCTAACAAAACAACTGCAAAAAACCTGCAGAATCTTAGTAAATACGTATTTGCGGTTGCCTAGCATCTTTTTAATAAATTTTATAAATCCTTTTTGAACAAGTTTTGCCATTAAGTCTTTTTTATTTTTTAAAAATATATACTTAATCATTCACCATTTTTATTAACTTGTCTCAGCTATTATTAGTTGGCTACACCGTACTGATGAAGACCAATGAGTCAGAAATACGTATTTACAAATGGTGGTTTTATTGAAGTGGTGTTAGAGCTAGGGCATAACATTATTGTTGCTTGTGTCTAAAACATACTTCTCTGATTTTGTATAACCTTATTTTAGGCATTTTCTTACGATTTCGTCATTAATAATAATAAATAAAACAAGTTTCAATTTGCCCTTCTTTCTATAATAAATATCTGACCCTATAGATGCTAACAGACAGCTGGTAAATGGTATTCTAGAAAAAACCTTTAATGATAAGCCAGTCGCCGGCGCTCGGTCCACAGCGACATTCGACGCCGAAATGTTTCAGCAGAAACCTAAGACTGGTGAAGTCACTAAATCTTTCTTTTGGAATATCAGTTATCTCGGCTCTTGTGTAGTGTCTTTTTCATTTTCGAGAAAAATAAAATCTTCAGGTGAAATCACTGAATCGTTCTTTAAGAATATTAGTTATCTCGGCTCTTTGTGTAGTGTCTTTTTCATTTTCGAGAAAAATAAAATCTTCTGTCGCAAGATAAAGTTGAAAATAATACATGGAAATTAAAAGGATTTGTATTTTGTTGTTTGAATATTAGAAATTATTATGATGAAATATTTCTTGGTTTTATTGAAGTGGTGTTAGAGCTAGGGCATAACATTATTGTTGCTTGTATCTAAAACATACTCTGATTTTGTATAACCTTATTTCAGGAATTTTCCTATGATTTCGTCATTATTAATATGAAATAAAACAAATTTCAATTTGTCCTTCTTTCTATATTAAATATCTGACCCTATAGATGCTAACAGACAGCTGGTAAATGGTATTAATATAAATATCTGACCCTATAGAAGCTCACAGAAAGCTGGTAAATGGTATTCTAGAAAAAACCTTTAGTGATAAGGCAGTCGCCGGCGCTCGGTCCACAGCGACATTCGATGCCGAAATGTTTCAGTAGAAACCTAAGACTGGTGAAGTCACTAAATCTTTCTTTTGGAATATCAGTTATCTCGGCTCTTTGTGTAGTGTCTTTTTCATTTTCGAGAAATATAATATCTTCAGGTGAAATCACTGAATCGTTCTTTAAGAATATCAGTTATCTCGGCTCTTTGTGTAGTGTCTTTTTAATTTTCGAGAAAAATGAAATCTTCTGTCGCAAGATAAAGTTAAAAATAATACATGGAAATTATAAGGTTTTGTGTTTTGTTATGTTTGAATATTAGAAATTATTATGATGAAATATTTCTTGGTTTTATTGAAGTGGTGTTAGAGCTAGGGCATAACATTATTTTTGCTTGTATCTAAAACATACTCTGATTTTGTATCTTATTTTTAGGCATTTTCTTATGATTTCGTCATTATTAATATGAAATAAAACAAGTTTCAATTTGTCCTTTCTATATCAAATATCTGACCCTGTAGATGCTCACAGACAGCTGGTAAATGGTATTCTATAGAAAAAACCTTTAGTGATAAGGTTTTGTGTTTTGTTATGTTTGAATATTAGAAATTATTATGATGAAATATTTCTTGGTTTTATTGAAGTGGTGTTAGAGCTAGGGCATAACATTCTTGTAGCAAGTCTAAAAACATTTTTGAATTTAAATTTTCCTCGTAGAAAAATGGTCCAATAATATTGTGCTTTATCTACCAATATTTATGGATCTATTTGGTTTATTATTGAATGTAAATGTATATTCGTCACTAAACAAATTTTTTTTTTAATTGCCTGTCTACATTAGCCCCCTCTAAAAGTTTATAACAAAAATTCCGCTCGTTACTCAACAACTCCTTCTCTTAGTTCTTGATGACATTGAAATTCATATGAACGGAAATTATTCATTTTCAAAGTTTTAAGACCGTGGAATTATTTATTTATTTATTTAATTAACGGACATACCATTTTTACAGAAATATGACGTCAACCATTACAAAGCTTATATATAGGTTGCGTTAATAAAAAACAAACCAAAATTAAAATTAAACAAAATTCAATTAAAGTACTAGCTTTAGTTATTAAAAAATTTTCAAAATCTCTCAAATGATTTCTTAAATGTTGCTGTAGATATTCCAAATAACTCTAAACTGTTGCTGTGCTCATTGGCAGTTCGTAAAATTCTTGTAATGGGTTCATTTTGGCCATAATTCGTAGTGTGGAATGGAATGCTGAAAATCTCAGTGTTACGAGTTCTTCTAGTATTAACATTAAAATTTATTAAACTTAGTAACTCTGGATCTTGAACATATCCATTTATAATTTTAAATAGGAAACATAAATCCGCTTGACATCTTCTATCATGTAGTGATGAGATATTTAGTATTGATAGTATATCATCATATGTGTATTGATGTCTAATAAAATCAATTTTGTAAGCACATACCCTCAAGAATTTATTTTGAACTCTTTCGATACTGTAGATGTCACCGTTATATGAAGGAGACCAAATGAGAGAACCATACTCAAAAACTGATCGAACTAAACTACAGTATAACATTTTTAAAGTTTGTACTGAAAACTGATTACAGTTTCTAAGAATAAATCCCAACATTTTTAAAGCTTTAGCTGAAGTTTCGTTAATGTGATATTTAAAAATTAGTTTAGAATCAAAATTTATACCTAAATCTTTAATATTATGATGTGCCTCTAAAGGTACATTATTTATACAATAATCATAATTTACAAACTCTCTTGTTCTTCCAAAAGTAATTTTAAAACATTTTTGTATATTTAAGTATAGCATGTTTAGCTCACAACGACTAGGTATCAGCTATCAACTAGGTCATTAACTATTCGAAATATTTTAAGGTCATCAGCAAACATTAGAAATTTTTAAATATTTAACAGACTGACATCTACCAGATATAGGTATAACTACCTATCCACTCAATTATTTTACCTCCAAATCCATAGCCATTTAATTTAGCAATAAGCAGAACATGGTTAACTCTATCGAAGGCTTTTGAGAAGTCTGTGTAGATAGCGTCAACCTGACCCTTCTGTTCGACTGAATTCGCTATAAAATTCGTATACAATTATTCGTATGAATATTAAAACGGTCTGCAATGGTCCGAGAACTTATTTTAGGATTTTCTACAATGCTGTTAATAAATTAATTTAATTTTGATTTTCTAAATTTCTTGGTACCTCAGCAATATTTTTTGTACAGGTACAATTAGAAATCACGGTCCCAGTATTTTCAAAATTTTGTAAAATCCTTTGAATTGTTGAATGACTTGGAACTAATTTTATTGCGATATTTTACGCTAAATAAAGAACTGACAATTCGCGCACTATTGCCCGAATAAAACATTTTTATTATTGCTACTTTCTCCTCATCTGAATACATTTTTAATCAACTTCATTGTTTTTTAAACAATAAATCACGAAATAAAAATTTTGGCAATTCAAATATGTATTGTCAAATATCAAAAACATCAATATGACCAAACGCAATATGTCATACACATTCTGGCACACCGTGTGGCCAGACTTTAAGGGGTGGCCTGAAAAATGTATAAAATTTTGGAATACGTTTAATTCGTAGAACAATTTTAACATTTGTTTTGGATACATATTTCAGTCCTCTACAAATAGTTTTTTTTACTTTCGGTGGAAAATAATTAGGGAAGCAGGAATTCAACAATTTAGAATTTTCCACTGGGTTTCCTATGGCCCGTTTGACGATTCACCACCCTGTATACTGCTTCTCCATTCATTTGGCATTTGTACAATTTCTTATACCTTAGAAAAAAAATCCGGCAGGTGGGAACCAACAAGGACTCCCAGGTCATTAACTGGCGAAACCCTTGTCAAACATCGAAAAAAGACGAAGTAAAATTATCAAAAGCAAAAATAGGTACATGGACGACAATACTATGTATCAACCTGGTAAAATGCATAACATCCTTCAAGAAATGAGAAGAATGAATAAAAATACATTAGGTGTAAGCGAAACATGGTGGCCTAACTCAGGATACCTTTCGACAGAAACCGGTACCTTAATTTACTCGGAAAACATTGACAACGAGCATAGACGTGGAGTAGCAATTATTGTCGATACAGAGGTCAACAAGTCAATAGAGAGTTTTGTCCCAATCTCAGAACGAGTGATGCTAGTACAAATAAGGATATCATACACAAAACTAAATTTGATCCAAGTATATGCACCAACGACGGTTACAACAGAAGATAACGTAGAAACATTCTACCAACGAATTGAAGATGCACTGAAAATGACAAAGAACAGGGAAATCACGGTAGTTATGGGCGATTTCAATGCAAAAGTCGGCAAGGGAAGAACAGGAACAATAATGGGAGATTAAGGACTAGGAGAACGTAATGATAGAGGAGATCGTCTAATACAATTCTGCCAAGAACAAAGTATAATAATCACAAACACATTCTTTAAAGAACTTATGAGACGGTTATATACATGGCGCTCACCAGCAGATAAACCGGAAAAAGTGGAAAGAAATCAAATCGATTATATAATGACTAAAGATATAACGTAACACCATCAAATCAGTTAAAACATATCCAGGAGCAGATGTGACATCAGACTAGAACCCACTAATCGCCAATGTCACGCTTAACCTTAAACGTATTAGAAAACATCAAAGAAACCCAAAATTAGAGGTTAGAAAACTAAAAGAAGCTGATATAAAAAAACAAACTCCAACAGAAAATATACGAAAACTTTGATAAATTGGATACTAACACCTACGAGATAAAAAAACAATAGGAAACATTAAAAAACTGCCTCCTCGTTCCATGCAAAGAGATATTAAAAGAACTGATAAAAGAGACAACTGGATGGCCGACGAAATACTCGGCAGAATGGACCAAAGAAGACAAGCCAAGAATAAAGACACCCACAACTACAAAATCATTAACAATAAAATAAGAAAAATAAGAGAGGCAAAACAAACTTACTATGAGGAAAAATGCAAAAATATGATAAAGATCTTCAGAACAAATACGACCTATTCAACATACATAAAAAGGTTAAAGAAATGGCAGGGCTACAAAAAAGAAACCACAACACAACTCTTTTAAATAAAAATGGAAATACTATGATAACGACTAACGAAAAGCTAAAACGATGGAAATAATATATGGAAGAGCTCTTCGACGACGAAAGAGGAAACCTACAAGAGGAAATCTTTCGAGGACAGAGAAACAAGTGTAGAAATTACAAAGGAAGAAATATTGTATGCACTAAAGAACACCAGGAACGGAATAAGCCCGGGGCCTGATCAACTGCCTATTGATATCCTTAAAATAATAGAAAATGAGTACATGGATGTCCTCTTAAAGCTCTTTAATGCCATTTATCAGTCGGGTGACATACTCAATGAATGGTTGACCTCAACATTTATTTGTCTCCCAAAAAAGAAAAATGCTAGAGAATGCACCGACTACCGCACCATAGCCTGATGTCTCACAGAATTAAAATGTTTTTAAGATCATCCATAAACGCATTTATCAAATACTTGATATGGATATTGAAGAAAGCCAATTTGGATTCCGTAAAGGCATAGGTACCTGTGAAGTTCTCTTTGCATTCAACGTACTAATCCAGAGATGCTTGGATGCGAACCAAGATATGTACGTCTGTTTCATAGATTACAACAAGGCTTTCGATAAAGTCCGTCATAATGAGCTAATGGACGTCCTCAAAGCAAAACAATTACAATACAGTGACCTTCGAATTATAACAAATCTATATTATAAATAGCAGGCACACATACGCATTAATGAACACACATCAGAAGAGTTCAAAATTAAAACAGGAGTGCGACAGGGGTGTGTACTGTCACCACACTATTCAATGCATACTCTGAAGAAATTACGAAAAGACCTCTTGAGGGATAAACAGCAGGAATAAAGGCCAATGGAACACCAATTAACAACACGAGATATGCGGACGATACTATCATAATAGCAGACAACATCCAAGACCTCCAAAAGCTAATGAACAAGATAGTTAGTTGAGTATGGAGGAGAGTATGGATGATCAATAAACCTTAAAACCCCAAAATAATGATGAAAGCCTGACAATTGATGGTAAATCTTTAGAAGAAGTTGAAAACTACAATTATCTTGGCAAAATAATTAATCACGCAAATGATTACTCCAAAAAATCAAAGTTCGAAACAAACACAAGAAAGACACGAGAAAGCACAAACAAACTTCAATAAAATGAAAAAGGTACTTTGTGCAAGAGAACTGAAATTAGTCTTGAGAGTTAGGCTGTAAAGAGTAAATTTGAAGAGTACTAAAAAGTTGGAAGCATTTGAACTGTGAGTGTATAAAAGAATCCTGAAGATATCATGGACCGAGCATGTAACAAACAACGAAGTCCTGAGAAAAGTCAACAAAACAATGGCAATATTGGAAACCATTAAGACACGAAAGCTGCAATATCTGGGGCATGTTGTGCGTAATGAAAGATACAACATACTTCAATTAATTATACAAGGGAAAATCCAAGGCAAGAGAAGTGTGGGAAGGAGAATAATCTCATGGTTGCGTAACTTGAGGAAATGGTACGGATGCACATCAATCGAACTATTCAGAGCGGCAGCATCTAAGACCAGGATAGCCATGATTATTGCCAACCTCCGTCGCGGAGATGAGACGTAAATAAGAAGAAGTAGTCCAGAACTATTTAGAGTGACAGTCAACAGGGTCTGCATAGCCATGATGATTTCCAGCCCTCGGTAGAAGATGGAACTTAAAGAAGACACCCTGCCAAGCATATGGTAGAAGTGTTTGTAGAAGTTTGAATTATTAATAGTTAAATTATTTTCTCTGTCTATTAAAAGTTTTAAAAAACATGAATATGAATAACTAAAGAAATATATAAATGCTTGATATTATACACATTGTGTTCAAAATTTTAGACAGAATATAAAAATACAAGAAAATATAGAGTATTCCATTAAAATTAACAAAGTTGATAGCGACTTCCGGTATTAACGGAAATGACACATAAGATATCAATATTTTAGACGTGTACATCAGCTTCAGTCTTGTCAGAAGTCAGAAATTTTCACAGTTCCAATTAGATCTCATACGTCAAAAAACTGTTAAACTTAAAAGACGCTTTTTGAAGTTCCTTACAAATTTTTAGAGATTTAAACAGTATTAAATACAGTTCCGTAGTAGTATTAATAGAAATTAGACGTGCAATAATTTACAATTAATATTGTGCTTTAAATTGTGAAATTTGTGGCGTTGGCTAACAACAATATCGTTTATTGAACTACCTACCGTATGAGTGTCAATAGCGGGGGGAGACTCCCTGACCCCAAAAAACCCTCAAAACCAGGTATGTCTGGAAATATATTCGATAATCAAAGTGATGCCGAAATGGATCTTTCTGTAAGTACTCCAACACCAATAAATTTGATGAATAATGCAAATACAACCCTTCTGAATGAAACACAACAAAAAGTAACAAAACAGGTAAGGCAAGCATTTTTATTCAATAGTAATGATCTAGGCCCATATCATGTATATCATCAAAAACAAAACTCTAGAAATATTTCGTTCAAATAATTTAGATTTGTATATTCCAAAATTTATTTTACACAGATTAGGAGTTATTAGAGATATAGACACAGATTTGTCGGAAGAGTATATTAAAAATAGAATTAAACAGTATGATAGTCATTGCATATTTGAAATTGCAAACGTTAAAAGAATTACACGTAAAGTAGAAAAATTTGTTAATGAGGAAAAAATTGTCGAATATGTCCCTACTAAGTCTTGTATTGTGACCTTTAAATCGCAAACTTTACCTAAATATAAGGTTATTAAAGAAGTTAAAATATATAAACAGAAAGTCTTGTTATGCTTTAACTGTCTTAGATACGGCCACTTAGAAATTCAATGTAGAAGTCAGCCAAGATGTAACAGATGCCAAGAAACTCATAATTCAAAGGATTGTACAAAAGTTGAGTTCACAAAAGTATGTTTCAATTGTAAGGGGAATCATTTGACTACAAATTTAGGCGATTGCCCAGAATTCACACGACAAAAGTTAATAAAAGAGACTATGGGTTTAACAAACATTAATTTTTACGATGCAAATAAACAAGTGTCTAAGAATTCATATGCTAGTATTCTTAGGAATAATACAGCCAACAATGTTACAAATTCTCCACAAAATTTACAACCTTCTACTTCCTACCAGGGAAATAATTTTGCTAAATTTATATTTAATACAAACACCAGTAGGCCAAATAAAAGGCAGAAACCAAATAATTCAGACCCAACTGATATAGCTAGAAAAGAAATAGTATCTACAGTTTCCCCTCCAAAACATCATGAGGGAATAGTTAAAAGTCAATTCTAACAAAAAAACTTAAACATTGCAGATTCACAGTCAGAAGAGTTAAATTCTTCTGTAATAAATGTCATTTTAGATTCGGTTCTTACAATTGTTAATTCAATTAAACAAAATAATAATTTTAATATTTCAAAAGCTGATGTAATTCAGATAATTAGTAACCATTTTAACCAAAATCTAGCATCAAATTCGCAGACTTAAATAAAATAAACGTATTACAGTGGAACTGTCGTTCAGCAGTTGCTAATAAAGAGAATTTAGAATATTTACTTCATCAAAACGACATCACTATAGCTCTATTAACTGAAACCTGGTTCAAACCGGGAAAATATTATAATTTTAAAGAATTTAATTGTGTTTAATTATTTAAACGACGGGTCCCCACTCTTGCTATCTCCAATAAACCTTCTGCTGTAGACTTAACTATTTGTTCCCGAGATATTGACTCTTATTTTCGTTGGAGTACTTTACAAGAACCTTATGGATCCAATCATGTGCCAATTATTTTTTCATCACAAAGTTTCTCAGCAGCAGAAGACAGATCCAGTAGAAAACATAGAATATGGAACTTTAACAGAGCCAATTGGATGATGTATACCAGCACTTTGGACGCAATGAAAATACCATTAATCTACGAAGAATTGGTAACAAATATAAACCAGGCAGCCAAACGTCGCTATCCCAAAACATTCTTCCATTAAAGAAAAAAACAAAGGTCATATTCCGAAACCATGGTGGAATAATCATTGTCAGTTAGCAGCTGAAAATATAAAACATGCGTTTATAAATTATAAACAGAATCCAACGATCCAAAACCTAATGGAGTTTAAACGACTAGATGCTATTGCAAAAAAAAATCTTCAAACAGAAGAAAAAGAAGAATTGGATTGATTTTTGCGAAAGTCTAAACTCAAGAACACCAATAAAAGATGTCTGGCGAAAAGTTAATTGTTTAAAAACCGCAAACAAGCCAACAAAGTACCTATTGATCCAGAAGATACATGGTTGCAGGAATTCCATAGAAAAATTGCCCCGGCATGGGTTCCAAATGACGACACTGTACAAAAACATATCCAAACAGTACCCAGACAAAACCACAATTTTGACGAGAATTTTCATTTATGGGAATTGCATCGTGCCCTTGAACAAAGAAATAATACTTCTCCAGGTATTGACAATGTGTCATATTCGCTATTATACAACCTACCTATAGAATATAAAATTTCACTAGTAAACATTTTCAACAATATTTGGACAAATAAGACATCAGTACCAAATAGTTGGAAGTGGTAATTCCCATTAAAAAACCTGACAGACCAGAACGTGATCCAAGTTCTTACCGACCTATCTCCTTATCTTCATGTCTTTTAAAAACGTTTGAAAGAATAATTAAAAATATATTTGAACATTGGCTAGAACACGATGGTATACTTCCAAGTTCCCAATATGGTTTTCGCAAGTCTAGGTCCACTCAAGATGCAACTACAGCTCTAGTTACTTCAATTCAGTTTAATTTTACATCAAATAAGTCTACAGCAGCTGCGTTCCTTGACATTTCTGCTGCTTTTGATAATGTCAATTTAGACATTCTTTACCAAAAAATGTTGTATATCGGAATCCCTAGATCATTTGCTCTCTTTTTAAAATCTTTATATTCTAACAGACTAACTTTTTTAAAAATTAATAATGAGGAATTTTCATACCCCCGACTAACTAACATTGGATTGCCACAGGGGAGTATTTTAAGCCCGATTTTATATATCCTGTATAACATAGATCTTGAAGTTAGTATACCCAACCATACAAATATTCTTCAATATGCTGATGATGTTGTTTTATATACAGCAGGAAAATTGTTAAGTACCTGTGAGGAGAATTTAAAAGTCACATTAGAAATCGTAAATCAGTACTATGAAGAAATAGGATTATCAATTTCTGACACAAAAACTGAAGTGTGCTATTTTTCACAAAAACATAGAGTTCCACAAGGCAATCTTAATGTGGGAAAATTTAATTTCCCTATAAAAAACTGTATTTATCTTGGTATGTATCTAGACAGGAAATTGTTATGGAAAGATCACATTCATCAAATTGTTAAAAAATCGGAAAACTCAATAAACATTTTAAGAGCTTTCTGTAAAACACTAATTGGGGAGCAGACCCAAATATTGCTTTGATGTTTTACCGTAACATGATTAGGCCGATTTTCGACTATAACTGTCATTTATTTGGATCAGCGGCCAATACACATCTAAACAAACTTATTATGCCTAGGTTATTTAAAATCCACTCCAATCCAAATAATGGAAAATGAAGCGGTGGAACCTCCATTGCATTTACGCCGCCAATTCCTTAGCGACAAATTTACAGTCCGAATTATGTCCAAAAATTGTAAATACCTTCAAGATCTTAATGAGCTATCAGTTTTAGACCTTACCCATAGGTACTGGAGAACTAAAAAATCTATACCTTTGGTAGAAACCTATGTAAGTACTGTAAAATACAACGATATTCTCTATAAAAGTCAAATTCCGCCCTACTATGGTGAAATGGCCAAAACACTATTTTCTAGAAAAGTTAGGATATGTTACTTAAACTCACATTTACTCCCAAATATGTTTGATATAATTATTAAAGAAAAATGGACAAATTATCAGTACATTTTTACTGATGGGTCAAAAGATGCAAATGGAACGGGCTGTGCAATGTTCCACGAAAATAAAAATTGCCATCATCAGTATAGCTTACCCAGTGAATGCTCAATATATACAGCAGAAATGATGGCAATATTGTTTGCTCTTCAGTATGTAGTACAAAATCCTACTAACAACTATGTTATATTTACTGACAGTAAAAGCGTGGTAGACAGATTTAACAACATACAAACAGTCAAACACATAAACCACATTGAACTGAAAATTCTTAAAATTCTTTATGAAACTATACAATTAGGATTAAATGTAATAATTACATGGATCAAGGGCCATTCGGGAATAAAAGGCAATGAGATCGTTGACAATTTGGCTAAATCGGCATATATGCTTGAAGTAAAAGTAAACAAAAATTTAATTCCAGCGACAGATATTGACACCGTTAGTAGACAAAAACTTAAAAAATAATTGGCATTTACATTACACAGAATGTAAGACTGGCTTAAATTTTTATCATTGTAACACTAGGATACCCTCAAGAAGATGGTTCTACACAGAATCTAATCGACATTTTATAAAGACCATTAATCGGCTGCGAGCAAATCATGCTCTTACGCCATCTTACATGCATGGAATCGGCTTATCAAATACTCCCAATTGTACTTGTGGCAAAATAGGCGATCTAACACATATTATATTAGAATGTGATTTACAAATTAATAATATAAACGAACTTTATAAGGAATTAATAAATTCTAAGTGTTGTTTTCCAATAAACCTTAATCTTTTAATACTTTCAAATAAGATAGAAATTCTTCATTGCATTTACAAACATGTTAAAATGTGTAAATACAAGATGTAAATAGTATATAGGCATAATCTGTTAATATGGTTTGAAAAAAAAAAAACAAAAAAAAAAATTATAACACAAATTAAGAAAAAAAAAACAAAAGAATTAAGAAAATAGATATAGAACAAAAAACAAAAAAAAATAAATACAAAAAAAAAACAAAAAAAAAACAACAAAACAAAAAAGAAAACAAAACAAAAAAAGAAGATAAAAGAATAAAAAAAAGAAACAAAAAAAATATATCAAAATATAATTTATGTATAAGTATTAGGTATATGTAGTACTAACATTGATAACTTAAAACAAGAAAATTTTGACTATGAATCTGCAATCACTAATAATTAAAATTCAATCGATTTTAACAATAAAAACAAACAAGTCTGGCTAATTGGCTCTGCCAAAGCCATATTACAGAAAAAAGAAATTAGATTATTTTCAGGGATAAGTCTGCATGAAACATCCTTGTATTTTTAATTACAAAATAGTTCGATAAATAAATAAGTTTTCATTTTTGTAATATCGTAAACATAAACTCCCTTAATGTTGTTATGTATCTCTTACCTTACCTGCAACAGTATCAACTTTTTTGTTTTTCAAATCTACTTTCCTAATTGCATGGTTTTCAGTATCCGCAACAAAAAGTATATCTCTATTTTGGAAGGTCAATCCTTGCGGATTATTAAATTCAGCATCTTCTAAACTACCATCCTTAAACCCCAATTTATTTCCACCTATTTGTTGTATAATGGTACCATCTTCCTTTAAAATTAATATTCGATTATTGCCCGTGTCCGAAACAGCCAAAATTTCATGGTTATTTTCATCTAGTATGTTAGTAATTTTTCCTGGAAATAGTAATGGTCCTTTGAGATCAGGTAACAAATGGTAGGCAGACTTAATTGGTAATTTGTGATTAGAGATCAAGTTCTTTTCCTTATAAAATTTCAATGCGTTCTTTATATATAGTATAAGATTGTCTTTATGTCCCTCTCCAGTCAGCATAACTATAGGATTTCCAGAAGGGCCTAAGACGAGTAAAGTAGGCCAACAATGTACACCACATTTTTTCCACATGTCTGAGTTACAGTCATTAACCACAGGGTGAGATATGTTGTACCGTTGGACTGCCGCCAATATGTTGGAAGATATTTTTTCATTCTCGAATTTGGCACTATGGACACCGACCTAAAACAATTTATATACTTACACTTTATACACTTTGTAGAACCAATTGAATTTTTTGTATTTTCAAGTTTTCACTATTGCTAGTACATATAACAGAATAAAGATTTAATTAACATTAATAATTCATATTAACAACTTTAATTGTCTATGAAATTCATACATTAATTTTAAATAAATTTAAAATAATTTAAAACTAGTATAAAAAATGGAATTATCATTGTTTATGATGGCTTTGCATTATTTACTTAATACATGAACCGGATGTAAGCCCACTTTCTAAAAATGTAATAAGTTTCAAATGAAATTAGTAATTTCGAAAATTACAAACCTCGAGTGCAATGTAACATATTACAAAACGCCGCATCGTGCCCTAATTTTTGTAACTTCACTCAACACTAAATGGTACACATTTAAATCTGATGAATGAAGTAAAGTATATTACGGTAATATTAGACTCAACTCAAATTAGACTCCAATATGTAACAAAAAAAAACACTGAAAACTTTGTTTTCAGACTCCAATATGTATATCGGATTTATAACATAGTACTAAAACCCACAATTACATTTGCATCAGTAATATGGTGGTCAAAGGTGCAGCAAAAAAGTGCAGTCCTCAAACTAAAGCAAGGCACAAAGTTTTGCTTGCTAAGGAATCATAGTGGTGAACCCTGCTGCCCTGTTCTGGTCTATTTGACCCAAAAAAAATTATTTCTGATTTTGCAAATTATTACGTAGCGTAACGTTTTGGTGTCGTTTTGGTGTTTCGTGACTTTATTACCGAGGCCTTTCAATTGCATACGAGATAAAAATCAACTTCCTGGGTTTTTTAATAAAAATTAAATTATTACCTATAGTACGTTCGGGTCAATATGACCCACGTATTTAAACCGTTAAAAATTACCTGTGTACGTATGTTTAGTTGGCAGTATTACCGACAGTTTGTCAGTCAGGTACGTCTATAAATAGAAACAAGTTCCTGCAAGCTAGAACTTGTAAAAAATGTGTAGTGTAGCCATCGAGCAAAAAGACAATAGAGGGAATGTAAAGGTAGTGGGGGCAAAAATATTGTTAGACAGGAAGTGCAATCTTTAGAGGCCACATTAAACAAGGAAAGAGAGTCTCTCTTCTTGTTTGACATCAAATTTAGTTGGGTTATGTTATTGTTTGTCCTAAATGTCACATGAAATCTTATTTATATTGAAGTTTTTTAACAATTTTGTCGTATTTTAGACTATTACCGATAATAATTAATTAAAACTTTCTCGTCTAAGACACATTCTGAAAAATATTATATAGCTACTGTTAATAAGTGTCAGAAAATTTAAATTTGGCGCATTCGCATTTCCGGATATGTCCATCAGAGGCCACTTTTTTGGTCTCCTTTACATAAGGATTAGATTCCCTCTTTTGTCTTTTTACTCGATGAGTGTAGCTGGACGATGTCATTTAGAAGGGCATGCCACTTAGAAGGAAGCGAGGGTGATAGATAAGTGGTAATCTGGTAGGATACTGATATGCCAAGCGCATTCATTTACATTTCAAATTTCAGTCTATGTTTGCACGTTAATAATGTCGCATCGAAGAACGCTAACCGAAGATGAGCTTCGCGAGCTCGCGAACGTGTCAGAGAGTGATGAGTGTATATCAGAAACAGAAAACAATACAAGTAGTGAGAGTAAGGAAGAAAGTAGTGATGATTCTACGGTTCCATTCTACGTACAACATCCTGTAGAACATTCTGTGAAAGAATGCTCCAGGCAAGGACGGTCACTGTTGAATGAATGATGTTGAATGAACAATTACAATAGCAGACTTAAGTTCTCCATTCAACAATACAGGATAGTTTGAACCACGTTCTTCCAACCATCAATTAATAAAGTACCGGCATCATTTATTTAACTTTGTATCGAGACCTGAAGATGCTTTGAATATTGTAGAAAGCGAAACCGGTCGTCTGGATAGTTAAATTAAATTTATTGTGAGTAAGTCTTATTTATTATTTCTTTTACCTATTTGAAATGGACTCACACAAGCAACACATTCATCGTTTGAATAAAAATATTATTCTTATGAGTACTTTGCATCATAATAAATGCTTCTCATGATCTTGTTGACCCTATATATTTGTTGAGCTCTTCGCATTTACTTTCTTAGAAAACATTTTTTGCTTTAGTTACTAGATTGTTTACTTCTCTGTTTGATCTTGTGTGTGTTCGTCTATCATCTGGGCCATTTGTTTGCACCCACTTTTGATATTCTTGTTTCTTGTTGTGTAGTTCATTAGCGATGTCATTTGTACACCACAATGGACTATCCTTTTTGTGCCTTAGGATCGTGCTGAGAGCTTTATAAGCTATTTCATTCACTTTTATCTCTTGGTAGGTATTCTAGCCCTTTCAGTCACCATATTCGTTTAAACGAACATCAACTTTTCATAAGTGCCAAAGACAGCTAATTCCCATTTTTTACGTTGAATCACCGTGAAACTCCAAATACTCCGATTATCCACCAAAGATGGATTCTAAGCAGAAGGCACTTCAAATTGGCTAGTCGAAATCCCTTTGTAAGGTACCGTGGGAATGGATAAGTATTATTACAGGCCCTTCCTTTCCTCTTGGTGATATACGTAGAAATAATTTTCATTTAATGTTTAATTATTATTTACTTAAGTTGCGAAACTGCAACAAGTGTGTCATTATCATTTCAAATTCAATTCCATATTCGAATTTGCCAGTCATAAAAATTGACTTTTTCCAGAATTACAATTTACGCAAATCGTGAAAATGTAATTAATTTATCTTAAATCTGAACACTTGAGATTCTGCCAACTTCTATAAACATATTTATTACAAAAGCTATTAAGTGGAATTATAAAGTGACTTGCACAAAAACACATGATATATTTAGAAATGTAAAATATTTCAAACCTTTAACGAAAAAATATATTAAATCTTTTTTTAATTTTGGGTTTTTGTCTTCCGTTAACTTTATTTTATAAATAACAGAAATATTACATCATTAAAAAATATATTATCCTACAATTACAGACAATGTATTCGCACAATCTTCATGTTGCTCTGTTGACTTTGCCCATTCAACAGATATGATGTCCTAACTAGTGTTTAATGAGAACATCTGCGATTACACTGAATACACTGTTCTGCTTCTCTAAGAATTTTTGCGTAGCAAGCAGAACTGTATTGGCTGCAAGTTACTTTTTCGGACATCTTTTGGAGAGCATAATGATTCTGGTCATATAAACGGAACACTAGCTCCTTCCTTCTTGCAATCTCGTTACCAGCAATTCATTTTGTATCCTGGCACCTTTAGCCAAGTTACTTTGTTGTCCAATTGCTTAAGGCCTGCTTGCAGTTTCCAGCTGTTACGAACTCACTTAATAGTTTTTAGTGCGATTTGGGGGTCAGAGCTAATACATATTTTTACCAAATTGAGGCGTTTTTTCGACGCTCTTGAGCACACAAATCTACTCCTAATCATTTACTGTCATTTACCGAATAAGCAAGATTCCGAGGGGAAAGCCGATGATAGTACATCATAACCGGCTGGCGTCTTTCGAAGGTGACCACGACGTAGATGAAGAAGTGGAAGTAAACCAAGTCCAAGATGTGTCTGACCTCACCTTTGAGGAATTCATGGGCGCCTATGGAGGTACCGGTAAAGCAAGACACGGTGTTACCACTGAAGAAAGGCAAGATCTACTTGCGCTTCCCGATGACTACTCACTGGCCCTTACCATCCCGGCCAGTATCAAACACGCACCAGGGTTGGCATCCGTCTTTCGAAGGAAGTTCGGCCGAGTTGCAGAACTTCAATGCCAAGTACCAGCTCCCGGTAAAACCTTGAAACTCCAAGATACATCACGTTACCTTTTCTACCTGGTAACAAAAGACACTGCCCGTGACCAACCTACCTACCGAGATGTAGCCTTACTTCAATTGAGAGAGCACGTACTAGAGTCCGACGTGCAAAAGTTAGCCATGCCAAAGTTGAAGTGCCGCCAATTAGATTGGAGGGTTTTCCGAAATATTGTGGAAGAGATCTTTAAAGACACTGAAGTCCAGGTGTTAGTCTGTTGCAATCCGCATAGTTACTGGTGCGGAGAGAAAACCGTCCCTTGTCATTTTTATACAACTGGAAGTTGTAAAAGGGGGTCCAGTTGCCGATACCAGCATGTCGTTCCAGTTCCAGTCCCGACAAGGTTCCAGGAGGAACCATCTTTTAAGAGGGGGTAATGTTACGTAAAAATTAGTCATATTTACAAAAAAAAACCTGTAAACATGTTGTTTAATTCTTATATGTTCTAGATTTGACCTGATGGTAGAAATTCCAGGTAAGACCTACCCGACACGATGGGTCGCCCTCCGGTATGAAAGCGGTCAACCAAATTGACCTTTCTAGAAACAGGCCGCTATAAAAAACCAGTTCGAGACTATTCAGGTCAACTTCAGTCTGCTTCAGAGAGATCCTATGCTGACGACATTTAATATAAATACAGGATTTTTATTGTGGGGAAGCCAGTTAGTAAGAAGATAAATTCGCGGTCGCGTATTTAAATGTACGTTCGTTATAAATTATTGTAAAATAAATTAGTACAAATTTAGGCAAAGACTTTAATAAATTTGTGAGTGTTATAAATAGAACCTTTAATAAATTAAATTAAGAACTATAAATTAGAATTAATAAAAATATAACATTACCTTTTCCTCAAGAAAACAAAGTACTATCAAAACCCTACACTTCTTAAATCAGAATTATCCTGGGCTTTCAATAACTATATGCGTGCAAGGTCAAAGGTAAGTTAAATAAATTGTATAATTAGTGCAGATATGATGTTTTTGAGTAATACACTTCAAAATCTCTACACATTACTAACAAATAAACTGAATATGATACTTACCACAACTAAACCATCTTCTATTGAAAATTTGTTTTCAAGTTCTCTCAAATCGGGAAGGATATGCATACAATTTATACAGCAATAAGTAAAAAAATCTAAAACAACAATTTTTCCTTGGAGGTGCTTCTTCATAGAAAGAGGTTCTGTTGTATTGAACCATTCCAATCCTAAAAATAACATGTACAGTGTGACAAAAAGCAACACAATTGGCTAATATTTGAATTCAAAAGTAGACAAAAAAAAAATCAATAGCTTTTTCAGATAAGAGTATACCTCACTGAAAAATATACTACAAACACTATATTCAAAATTAAATTTCTAAGTGCATGGATAGGTACATACTATTAATATTTTGGTAAACATATAATATACAGTGCTTTTCAGATAAAACTATCCACCTTAAATAACTTTTGAACCTCTAATTTTTTAGAAAAACACAAAAACACGTCAATTAATATCTGAAGTGGGAGACATTATATCATATTTAAGGTTGCTGGAAAATGCACCCTCTCACCCCCTCTATCAACCTTTTATTTTTTTTTTAAACTACTTCACCATTTTTTTATTTTATATTTGGATTCTCCTTTTTGTACTGATTTCAAAAATGTATAATACCTTTAGCTTGAAGTGATTAGTTTATGAGATGGACAATTTTCCTGTTAACAAGACAGTATCTCTCTCACCTTAATTGACTGTAACAAAATAGGTTGTAGCATAATTTAAACTTTTTAAATATTTAACCGTACTATTTGTAGTATCTTCAAAAACCAAGATATAAAAAAAATTTACTTTTTGTGCAAGTTTTATCAAAGGTTTTATCATTTGTTTTAATCGGTTATAGCGACAATTTGTTATAACTTGTAAGTAACAGCCTATTTTGATACGTGTGCAATTTCATCGCTGAAATGGGGTACGCTTTGCAAAAAAGAATCGAGATTGTATATTTATACTACAAAAATAATAATTGTGCAAGAGCTGCTGCTAGAATTTTTAATAAAACACACCAAAATAGACATGCAATTCATAAGTATGTGATTGAACTGATGCAGAAAAATTTAGAGCAAGAGGGTCAGTTTGCAATAAAAAACATAACCGACAGGAACTTGTAAATAACGAAGCAATCCAAGTAGCTGTTTTAGGGCAAGTTAACTTAGACTCTTAATAATCACAGTCACTGTCAACAATAAGCAGAGCAATCGGTGTTTCATCTTCTACAGCCTTCCGAGTCCTCCATAAATTTAAGTTTTATCCATATAAAATTAAATTAGTACAAGAGTTAAATGAAGATTTTGATCTTATTTATAATACTTGCTTCTCGGATGAATGCCCATTCTCATTAAACGGTTTGGTGATCAGATATAATTGCCAATACTGGACTGAGAGTGATCCACATATTGTACGCAAATTTCACACACATCATCCTCAAAGGTTAAACGTATAGTGTGGTATCCTACGTGATCACATTATCGGACATTTATTTGTCACTGAAAACTTAAATGGTGCATCGTATCTTGAATTATTTAGGCAAAGTGGTTGATCGTTAGAACAATAGTAGAAAATGATGATAACCTTACCGATGATTTGGTTGTATTTCAACATGATGGAGCTTCTCCACACTTTGCTTTAACTTTGCGATAATTTTTAAACGAAACGTTTCCCGATCCTTGGATAGGTAAAAGACGACAGATGATGGATTGGCCACATAGGTCACCGGATTGAACACCCCTAGACTTCTTCTAATGGGGGTATTTAAAAACAAAAATCTAGATGATTTACAACAAAGAATACAGGATGAATGTCGACAATTAAATGCAGACGTTAAGCAATGTCAGAGAATAATTTCCAAATAGATTGTACTATTGTATGGAAGTGAAGGGCAGTCATTTTGAACAATTATTGTAAAAATTTTTAGTAGTGAAATGTTCGTTCTAAATGTGTGTAATAAAATTGTTAAAAAATATTTTTTTTTCAATCCAATTTTCTTGCTTTTTTATTTATTTTTCTCATAAACTAATCACTTCAAGCATCATGTATTATACATTTCTGAAATCAGTACAAAGAGGAGAATACAAATATCAAATAAAAAAGGGGGAAGTAATTTAAAAAAAAATAAAGGGATGATACGGGGGGTGAAAGGATGCATTTCCCAGCAGCCTTAAATATGATATAATGTCTCCCCCTTCAAATATTAATTGACGTGTTTTTGCGTTTTTCCAAAAAATTAGAAGTTCAAAAGTTATTTAAGGTGGATAGTTTTATCTGAAAAACACTGTATTGGAGTACATATATTAGGGTTAAAGCTGTATATCATAAAAAACCTCTTCTTAGGAATACATGATTAATTGCAAAATAAAGAATTTTTTAATTTCTTTTTATTTAATTGGACAGAAAATTATAGTTACAAAAAAATACATTATGAATATTGCTAGGTGATCACTGTACTTAAAAAATATGAGATACTTAATAATTTACCCTATACTTATAACATATAAAACAACACAAACTGGAAAAATGTATTTGAAAAATAAGTAAACGAAACTTTAGCTGTGTATTACAAACATGTATTATTAACATTCTATGACCATAGTTCTCACTTTGCTTACAGAATATTAAGAATACATACTGAGAATATATTAAGAATATGATATTATACTAGCGTATTTTTAATAAACTTTTTTTAAAAAGAACCAAATTAATTGTTAAAAATATTCAACCTCTCATTTAAGGTCGCGGAATATTATCAAGCACGTATAGTTTCCGGCAGGTAGCGTTTCCAGTCCAGCAGTCGGACTGCGAGTTCACATTTTCAAACATATAATGTTTCACTTTGTTGCGGTGAAGATGTGTTCTCGCTTTACCAAATATTTTCTTTTTTATTTGCATCATGATAGCATTTATTATTGTAAAAAACGAAGAGGTATCACTTCCGTGTAAACGTCTTAACTGTTTATAACTTCCGTGTTTAATTGTCACAAAGCAATCAAAGCACATGCATAAATGACAAAATAGTCTCGAAAATTATTTTTTTAAATACTTTTTATCAAAATTAAACAAATACCTAAATAAACAACGAGAGGAAAACGATGGAATCCTAATTCACATTATCCCTACCAACTGGTTTCGAATCATTCCGTAGTGGTTGGCATCCGTAATATATTGTTTTCGAATATACTGAATGGAAACGTAAGGTGTTTGATACGATACGTTTCAGACAGTGTGAATTGTTCATATTTAAAACCATTTAAATTAAATTTTTCGGAAACTAAACGCTACGGGCTGGAAACACAATGTGCATGATAATATGCAACAACCTTTATACTTAAAAAATCTAAAGATATGCCAAAAAAAGAGCTTTTGGACGTTATTCACATTTGGTCCCAGTGAAGATAGCCTCAGATGGGTTTGACAGAATGAAATATTGGTGTTTGGCAGAATGAAATATTGGTGTTTGGCAGAATGAAATATTGGTGTTTGGCAGTTGAAATTTACATTACAAATGAAACATAGGCAATCAAAAGCAATAAGATATTTAAAAAATAATACTTAACGATTAACAAAAAAGAAAAAGTTAATAGTTTTAAAACAGTTTTTAACAGTAAATAGTAAAATGTCAGTATACATAATAAAGTTAAAATGGCATCTGTTGCAATCTGGCAACTGGTGGTTTGAGGGTTCTGACTCTATTGCCAAATCTATCCTCTAACCTATCAAAGGGCAATTGCCAAAAAAATTTCTAATAATTAATTGCAACTAATATCAAACGAAACAAATATTACTTCATTAATATTTTATATAATGCATAAAATTGCATAAAAATGTACATTATAAAAGCTTTATCTCTTTGTATTTGAAGCATACAACATATACATTATAAAAACATGGCAACACTGCCAACGCAATATTTCGTTGTGTGAAACTTAATTGTGAGAAGAACAAACGGCATTTAGACCGGAAAGACAGACAAATGACAACATATATATCATTAGAAACCTAATAGAAAGAAGCATAGACACGGGGAAAAATAGTATTAGCATTCATAGACCTAAGAGCAGCATTTGATACAATAGAAAGACATATTATAGGGAAATGCTTGAGAAAAATAAATGTACCTAATGCATTGATAAAAATTATAGAAAGTACTTACAAAGAGGTAAAAGGAAGGGTACAAATAACAGGGGAAAGATCGGAAGCATTTAATTGGAACAAGGAGATAGTCTCAGCCCTTTGCTATTCATAATAGTAATGAATGAATTGATAAGAAACACTAGAGTCAGAACCAATCAACTACAGACAATAATAGGTTACTACAGATTACAACTGGTAACAATAGAGTCCTTAATGTATGCAAACGACATAGTACTAATAGCAGATTCCGAGAATAAAATGCAGAAACTAATGGATATATGGTTAGAACAAATAGAAGAACTAAAAATGGAGATAAAGAAGGAAAAAGTAAGATAATGATAATCAGTGGCAAAGGAGATCAGGAAGATAATCAAATAAAGATAAAATGTAAAAACTCAGAATTGGAAATAGTAACACCCTACGAATACCTGGGAAGTATAATAAATAGACTGGAAAATAACAAATAGAGCAAAGAAATCAAACAAGTTATACTATGCGTTAGCCCCACTAATGGGAAAAAGAGAACTTACATGAGAGGCAAAAATAAAAATATATATCACAATAGTGATACCAACTGCGCTCTATGCAAGTGAAAACTGGAAAATTCTGGAAAAACATAAGAGCAGGATAAACGCAATGGAGATGAGACATCTAAGAAGGATAGTTGGACAGACAAAAATGGGATAGATTAAGCAACAAGACTATTAGGAGAATGGGCAACCAGGAACCGATAATGAACAAAATAGCAAAGAGACAAATGAACTGGTATGGGCATCGGATGAGGATGCAGTCCAATATAATAACAAGAAAAGTTTATGAAGCAAAGAACATCGGAAAAATAAAAAGAGGCAGAACAAAAAAAATGGATACAGCAAGTAGTAGAGGCGAGAAAACTTAAACAAAAATCACTCGAGGAATTGAAAATAATGGCAGGAAACAGAAAAGAATGGAAGAGGTGGGTAAATGGAAATTAAAATAGCTAGCCCAAATCCGACACCCTGATAGGGTAAAAGGACAGAGAGAAAGAAAGAAACTTAATTGACAGCTAATTTGAGGCTATCTTCAATGGGATCAAATGTAAAAATCGTCCAAGCTTTCACCATAATTGATTCAGTGGCCTCCAATATGAAATAAATGATTTTGTCTGTGTTCTTAAAGAATAGAAAATTTATTTTGAGAAAGAAAATCTAGACAGGATATACCATTTAATAACTTAATAACAAATAACAGATAAAGCAAATGTTGAACATTGTTGTTCTTTTACCCAACGATAGCAGTTTAAGATAATCCAATATTTGAGAATATTCTGGTTAGCAATAAGACCCAAATTAAACATGTAGTTAAACATAGCACATTCTACTGTACTGACTTATAGACATTATGAGACTTTAAGATGACTTTAAACTGATAATGCCAATATTGCTGAGTTGCATTCCTGGGACAACTTTATTGTAAGATAGTTTTCAATTACATGAAAATTTATATATGAAAAACAAAATTTGTTTAATGTATTTTTGTTTGTATTTTGAGAATGATTTCCGAAGTGTAAATTGAAAAGTCAATAAACTTATTTTAAGCTTCAATTGTGGCTTATTCATATTCATATAATAGTAATTGCTTTCTTTTGCAGACTTCCATGGAAAAAAGAATAATAATCATGAATAAAGGGGGTATATATTAATTATTATTCAAAAAACTTTCTATTATAGTTGTAAATACTAATCTATGAACAACTATAAAGTTTCGATATAAACTTTTGTTTTAATTTATGCAGTTTTAACTCGTTAATAAACTGCATGTGAATAATTTTATGTTTAAATATTGGCTATGGGCAAGGACACTAAACACAGATAGGATTGATTGTCCTATGCTCTAATGTAAGAAATGCGTTGTGTTGAGTGTGACGTAGGCGTGGGGATTCGTGGTTGACATTTCGTATTGTTTTATATAGAATAGTTGTGCATGCTGCCAATTTTTTTGTTGTGCTAGCGATTTAACGGCCTTATAAGACTATTTAATTATTGTTTCTATATCAATTTACTTGTATACACAATATGGGTGGTAATAGATGGCACCATATATGGCACGTTTATATGGTAGTGACAATAATTTTAAGAGTGTAAAAACCAAGAATATGCCTGTTATTTTTCACAGTTTTCCAAAAGGAAAGGATTTAGTGTCGAAACTTATAAGGGCTTAATGGGTTAACCAATGCAGAAGAGCTGATAATTTTAATCCTGATTCTAGTAGAATATGCTCTGTTCACTTTACAAACAATGACTATAAAAAAGATCTTCAAAATTAATTATTAGGTAAAATGATTAAGCAATAAAATGCTTATAAAATTTTTTTAACGTAACTTATTTTAGCTTTACCTACTAGGTAAACGCCTTTTAAAGAAAACTGCAGTTCCAACACTTTGTTTGTATAAATATACCTTTGACACACACCTGTCTCTACTCGTGAAGGTAGATTAGATGTTATAAACAGAAAGCAGAAATTACAAAGGTTAGGTCAAACATTTTGAATATTGCATCTAATCAACATGAAGATACTATTACTGAATCTAAAATAATTTTTGAACAAGCTGGTGACAATATAGATTTAAAGCCTGAAGTAGATTTTGAAGCAAAATACAATGAATTATTAAACAAGTATAAAAACTAATTTCACATACAAATTTAGTGAACATAGTTTATCATCATGGGTGCAGCAACTCTCTTATGGAGGTTTTATCAAGCCTACAGATGAGTGGTTCATAAAAATAAAATTATGGAATAAATATGAAAAATATATTGATACCTATAGGAAAAATAATGAAGTTGTTGGAAACATTAAAAAAAAAAAGAAAAAGTGTTGCCATATGCGCTTATTTAAAACTTTTGTAAACTTAAATAAATATAATAATTAGAATAAATTATAGAAATTTATAATCCAAGGAAGCTGAAAATTTGAAGTGAAAAAACTTATCTCTGTTGGATTCAACTAAGTCAAAAATTAGAAAATTAAATAAAATTGTTCCATAGGGAATGTTTCTAAAGTTTCCTAGTATTGTATACTGTTTAGTTTTACCTATGTATGTTTATGAAATAAATAGTTCAGTATTGAATAGTTTTATTTATTATCAAATGTTTTTGGATATTAATTTGTGCTCTGACTATGTAAGTAAAACACAAATTTATAGATTTTATTTACCAGAAATATTTACTTTGAGAGTAAACTGGCATTTACTAATTTAATTATAACACAAGCAAATGCATTCATTTCAAAAATAAATTTTATTTGCCATGTAAAACAGATCATTAAGAATTTATAAGTCTGAATGTCTTAGGTACAGTTAAAAATCTAGTTATCTGCCATTTATTTACAAAAACAAAACATAAATTTTTTCGTTTTAAACTTTTTAATCTCAAATTAGGCTTATCTTCCGTAAAAATTAATAGTAACAATAAGGTCAAAAATTGCTCGTCATCCCCACAACTACATCACAGCCGCGTATTGCAGTGACAGGCAAATTTGGGCGATGGAACTATCCTATGTAGTCAACCGTTCTTGGGCTATGGGCATATATGTTTGGTTGTATAGTAAGTTTCAGCCACTGCCAATCAGTCAAAATTTAAATAATGCAACAAAAAATATGTTACTTAATTTGCTACACAGTTGAGACTGGTATCAGCAAACTAAGTATATAGTACATTTTTTCTATTAAATATACTATGTATGTATATATTAAATATATACATATCTGAAATCATTTATCAACATTAAAATCTAACAAATATCTTGACACCACTGAAAAAGGCTATTAAAATCTGCTTTCTGTCACTAAGAAAACTATCAACCAATTTAGCAATCCATTAGAAATCTCTATTTCTTAATTTTTCCATTCCTACCAAGCAATTAAGGTTGTCAAATAACTTGAAGAACATCAACTTTATACACCTTCTTCAAGGCATCTGAAAACTTATGATAAAAAAGTAAATTTATTAGAAGGGACTGACATCCTTCCCTAAAACCATACTGTTCCTCAACAATGATCACTTTACAATGCCAGTTTAAAAAGTTAAACATGATACTGCCAAAAATCTTTGGGATGGGTGACACTATGGACATACTACTATAATTTTTTACATTAATATGTTTGTGATATATTTTACAAAATAAACCTTTTTTAAATTAAATTACTTAAGCTTACCTGGAGTAAAGTCTTGTATAGGAACATGTTGAACATGTTTTAAATACTGTAGTACACCTTCATCTTCATTTTTTGCAAGTTCAATAAAATTTGTAAGCTGTTCATGGGAATAATACAGAGAATTCACACTCATTCTTCTCGTAGTGTATGCTACTGTTTTACTACTTAAACTATCAAAAAGTTTCCGAAATATGTTCATTAATACATTCGTTTAACACCTCCCTAACAAATGGAATGCGAAATGTGTTTAATGATTATGAAATATTTATTTCTAGAAAGTGTTCAAAATACATACAAATAACCTAAAAAGTAGAAATTGAATTTATATGACACTGATTGTGATTCATACTAAACCTACTTTCACATTGTTGTTTTCCAAATATCTCCCCACCAATACAATTTATGTAAATAAATGCACTTCTTTAATTATTAATGATTTAATAAACAGATCGGTACATAAATATGATGGATAGTTTTTGCGTTATTAGTCCAACTAAAAACGACATAGGGTAAGAAAATAATGATCTTCTGAAACAATTTTTGTCCTCCACATGCATTTTCTGTGACAGTAGCTTTTTAAAAAACGAGTTGACATTGTTGACAATGTTGACACAGTGTCCAGGACCGCGCTTAGGTTTACCGGAGACAAAATAATATTTTTATGGCTTATTTAAAAATTAATTAACATTAAGACGCTAAAATTTTTTAATACATTTGCTGCAAGTAGGCTAGACGGTATATGAATATTAACCCATTAGCGCCTACAGTCACCATATGGACCCAGCTGTAAAGGTATTGTTTAACACAATAAAATTATACTAAAACAGGCAACCAACATTACATTTACTGCATGTATACTTTATTTTATTTAAACTTGTTTGAACCTGCGTTGATGAATTTATACTCATCAGTCAGTGTTTTATTAGATTTCACAAGCTAAGGAAGTTAGAAAATCGTGTTATAGTAAAAAGTGTTTTAAATTTATGGCAATTCTCCTAGTAAGCGGATATGATAAGCTACCATCTAAAACAAGCTACTGGGAGAGAAGCCCTGACATGCAAAATATTCTGGTGTCTGATGCCATGAGACCTGACAAGTTTTTACAAATTTATCATTTACTTCATTTTGCAGACAATAATAATATAGATAAAAATGACAAAATGTACAAACTAAGACCACTTACAGATATGTATGACAAATATAATCAAAACTGTAAGCTGCCATTGGATAAGAATATCAAAGATGAAGAAAGAAAATATATTCTGTTGAATATATTGGATCTGCGTATGGTATTGATTTCAGTATAATTTCGTGGAAAGATACCAATAACGTGCGGCTGGGATCGATTTCATCATCGAGATCATTCGCGAATACAACAGACATATGGGAGCAGTCGATCTGAAAAATGGATTGATGGGTCGCTACCATATTAGAACGAAGACATGTCGTTCAATGGTTCGAATTTTCTACCACTTGATCGATATGACTACAACAAACATGCTGAAATGTCGCATACATACTAAAAAAAATGTAGAACTCTACAACCGACTCTTAGGAGATGATCTGCGGAAAGAAAAGGCTTCAACCCCAACTAATACAGAATTGGAAAGGTATACGGTATCTATCCAAAACAAAATAAGCTATGCTTATAAAAAATCCTGTCCAATAAGGATGGTCCAGGAAAGTCGCAAAACCAACTCTTGGTGGTGCACTGAATTGGAACACCTTAGGAAGAAAACAAGAACAGCTTTTAAGAGAGCAAAACGCACCAAACTCAAAGAGGATTAGGATTCTTACCAATCAAATCTCAAAGAGTTTAAAAAACTCTGCAGACAAAGACAAAGAGCTGCTTAGAAAACCTTCTGTGAGGAAATAGAAGATTTCCCGTAGGCTTCCAGGCTGCAAAAAGCGCTCTCAAAGGACCCACATCGGCATATCGGCATGGAAACAAAACTTCCAACCTTTGCGAAAGTGCTGAGGTCCTGATGAAAACACACTTTCCCGGTTCTAGTGTCTTAACAGCACCAAACTGGATGGAAGAAGAAATCATACCCTCAATAAACGACTTGAATCTCGCCAGAACAATGATTAATGAGGAAAAGGTAAAATGGGTCATATTGTGCTTCACCCCTTTCAAATCACCAGGACCTGACGTTATATATTCAGCCTTACTACAGTGGGGACTGAATATCCTTCTGCTGCACCTCGTGGAAGTATTCAGAGCCTCTTTGGCTCTGAGATATATTCCTAGGAAGTGGAGAGAGGTATTGTGGTCTTTATACCAAAACCAGGTAGGATGGACTACACCCTACCAAAGGCTTTCCCACCAATTAGCCTAACATCTTTTCTGTTGAAAACGATGGAAAGGCTATGCGAGAGGTACATAAGGGATGAAGTTCTAGTCCATACCCCACTTCAGCCAAATCAGTATGCATATACTTCGGAAAGATCTATCGATTGTGCACTGCATCATGTAGTGGGAAGAATTGAAAGATGCTGGATAATAAAGCATCCACCCTAGGCTATTCATAGACATTGAGGGAGCGTTTGATAAAACCACATTCCCAACCTCACCCAACAGCTAAACGTCAGGAATGTTCCCTGCCGTAAGCGAATGGATATTCAGTATGCTCTCCAATAGAGCAATAGGCATAAATGTAGAAGACGTTTCTGTAAGAGGCATGGTTACGAAGGAGTGTCCACAGGGAGGGGTGCTATCACCACTCCTCTGGAACATAGATTCTAGATACCACTGGTTGACCAACTCAGCAGCAATGGTTTCTACACAATAGCCTATGCAGACGATAATTGCTGTCCTCGCAAAACGTAATTTTGAGAACACACTACGTGAGAGATTAACAAGTTGCTCTCCACTAATAGAAACATGGTGCAAGGAACACTCACTATCTCATAAATTCTGAAAAACAGAGATGGTCCTCTTTACCCAGAAAATAGAAGAATCACGGGCTTAATACCACCAAGGATTCTAAACTACAGTCTAAAATTTTCTGTGCAGAGGTGGTTGAAGTTACGCTTGGTATTACCCATTGACAGGAAGTTAACATGGAACTCATGCTGTTAAGATTGTCGGACCTTGTAGAGCTAAAAGAGCATATATTGCCTATGAGCAGTGTCGACGAACAGGTTGCAGCACCTGGGGGCTTTGCCAGGGTGATCGCCTGGATTCTACAATGCTTGTTATTAGGTCAATGCTAACTTACGGGGGCCTATTGCCTTGGGTGTTACCACATAAAGTGCTACAAACAACAGCGATGAAAAAACTAAACCATATTCAACGGATGGCTGGCCATATAAATATTAATAACAGGGTGCCCTTATGAAAACAATACCTAACTGCTACAATGGAGTTTTGATCATTGGCATCACGCCTCTATGATATATATGTACATAGCGATGGTGCGCTTAGTGACAAATGATGGGACTGTGCTGCACAGCTGGTGCCAAACCTTGATGTATGGATTGGGGCAATTAAGACTTGTTTCTGGCGGGGAGAGCTGGATGCGCTTACCTCATGCTAAACAGCTGGCTGTTGAGACCAAAGGTTTGTCCTTTTACCAAAGCCCTACAAAATCGAAACAAGAGAGTAGATAGGGAGACCAAACGTGAAAAATGCCTATTGCAATATACACCGATGTGCTTCCAAAAATGAGAAGGAATGCTCCAGGATGCGGGATATACACCTACGTCCAGAGTCACTGAACCTAAGAATAAAGTGGTGGTTTGGGACCTGGGCGATCTTTTTGGTGGTCAATCTCAACAATCCGCTCATACGGAATCTGGTCCAATGTCACTCCCATATGCAAAACCGTAAAAAGATGGGCAGAAGGTCCAAGGATGTAAAACCCTTGCCAGTGCGTAACCACTATGTAACCTTGAAGAGAGTCAGCATCAAAAAGTTGTTAACTTGGGAATGACCAGGAAAAAACCTACGCTTGAACAGAGTGATTTTTTAACTGGTCATTGTCAACTTCGCAAACATCTCCACACACGTAGGGGCTATGCACTACATAACCTCTATGTTGATCAGAAAGTGTGAACGAGAAGTACGAAACTGGATAGAGCAAGTCCTGTTGTGAAATGCCCTAGGGTTGATCGCTTAATACCAGTAGTACGGGGGTGCGTGTGATGATCCTGGCCTCCCGTATACCTGCCCCACATAAGAGAAGATGCCTCTTGGTGACTATGGTCTCACCTTTCGCTATGAAATGGCAGGGGATGGACAATGGTGCTAAGGGCTGAACAGGCTTCCTGGGAGGATGCAACAATGGGTCAATTGTGGCCTAAGGGCTGTGAAACTTATACTCTAAAAAACCGATACAGATTGCTCAAAAAATGTGAATGATTCGAATAATATCTTCAGCGGTAGCATGAAACATCAACTACTTCTGGTATTGGAAAAAAAGCACAACATCTCATTAGATGACATTTCGCTTTCGACGGTATTGAATCACTTTTCCACTTTGGCTCAACAAAACACAGTGACAAAAAATATGGTTAAAAAATGTAAATTTTGCAAAGTGTCGAAAAACTCAACATGTGTGTGTAGCAAATGTGGATCCTCATTTATGTTGCTACTAATTGCCAAAAACTGTTTTCTATACTTTATCCATCATAAAATATAGTGTACACATATTTTTTTCGTTTTGTTTAAGTTTATTTTTATAAAATTCTCCTTCAAATAAGTAAAACGCTATTTTATAACATGTAAAACTGACGAAGGGTCCCCTGGAGGACCCCTTTACCTGTTTTTATCAGGGATGCCAAACATGGAAAAAAATATTGGATTATTAACATGTTAATAGCTTTTGTTTAGTTTCTGAAATTAATTATTTAAAACTTGAAAAAATTTTCCCCCACTAAAATAGGAATAAGTTTTAAGGTATACTTGTGCCTGTTCGAGGGTTTCACCCCCTGTTTAGGTCGTTGAATAGTTAATTGACGGTTGATCTTCCTTGCCCATAAATCCTGCCTGATGTTTTTCCGATGATCTTATCTGCGCGGTGGGTTTGTAGTGCTTTGGTTAAGTTATAGCTGGTAAATATTTTATATCCAAAATACAGCAAGGGGAAACCCCCCCCTACAGTTTTAAACAGAGGCCATTATCGTTCTTTTTGATAGGCTTGGGCACATGATTACTCTTATTCCACCCGTTTTTTGTAGCTTTTTTCTCTTGTCCTTTTATAATTCTGTGGTAGAGACCTTATATATTCTGTGTTTATTTTTTCCCTTCATTCCAGTCCAGTGTTATTTTTCCGCAGGTTTGGGAAATTGGGCCGGCTGTCCCATCTTCTATCGTTGGCAATTTTGATTATTTTATTATTCTCTTTGATATAATTGTATATAAACATATTCTTACCTCATATAGGTATATTAATAGGAATTTTTTCCTCTAAGGTTATGATTGAGTAATGATATGTAGACCTATAAAGGTTTCTGTAAAAAACCTTTATATATATACCCATAATTTAATCAAGAACGCAATGCTGATTGCGATGGACTTATCAGCAATAAGTACGTATTTAATCCTTTTTTTTAGTTTATTGTTGTTTTTACGTTTAATGTTTAAAATTTTAATTACAGGCCTATATTTTTATTTTCAAGATAAAGTGTTTTTAAGAAGTTGAATTAGTCTGTCCCATAGGTAGATGGGTGTTACTGACCTCGAATCTGTACTTAGTTTTTTTTTTTCCAGCATGTCAGGTTTTCAAGGGAAAAGTGCATTTGAAAATTTTTCAAAGAAAACACTGCCAAAATATACTGAGTAATATTTTATTGAAACCTATTGTCATAGTATATTCACATACTTCATAAGTAATTCAGTTATAACCTAAGTTCGACAATCATTTGTTGTTTGTTTTTTTAATATAAGTCTTTCTCTTTTTCCATGAAAAGCATGCGTTATTTTTGTTTTTTTTTTTTTTTTTGTCTTCTTTTTGTGATTTTTTGTGATCGAGTCTCTCTTCAAGGTCCAGCAGTAACCAGCCATCATTCTTATATCCTATCTTCCTTGGTAACGTCTTTCATCTTCCTTTATATCTTAGTGAACCTTTCTTCCTGGCTCTCGCTGACAGCTTCAAGATTTTCGGGAAAATAGTCAACGTGGGAATCCAGAAAATGAAGTTTGACGCTCATATTGCATCCCAGTTTTTTTATAATTTTTGACCATGTTGGCTACAATTTCTTTATAGTTTGGAGACTTGTTGTTTCCAAGGAAACCGTCTATGACTTCTACGAAAGAACTCCATGCTTCAGATTCATCCTGGTCATTGTATTCTGGAACAATCTGTCCGATTTTAAGGTTCGAATTTGAGGGCCTACAAAAATTCCTTCTTTAAGTTTAGCTTCAGAAAGTGCAGGAAATTTGTAGCACAGATATTTAAAGCATCATAGTTTATATCTAAAGCTATGATAAACTGCTTCATTAATCCTAACTTTATGTGAAGAGTGAGACAAAAGAACTAATTTTTGGTCAAGTATGTATACGTTGCACATTTTTTTTTCCCGGTACTAGTTCTTTCTCTGCGTGGACCACTCTTTCTTAACGTAATGTAAATTTCCTGCTTGAACTGTCCCACTCGTACAAAAAAACATGGATACTATGTGAATCCAGACTGCTGACCCAAAAGCATGGATATTATTTTGTGATCTCCACAGGAAACTGGCCACCTAATTATTCGCCATACTTACTTTCAAATTCACGGTTCCGTGGTGAGCTAACAGTCCACTGAGGGCACACGTATTACCATTGTTGCAACAATGACACTCGATCCCCTATCAGACATTCTTCTTAGATGAGTAATTAAAAATAACCCGCCCATGATGTGGAATCGTAAGTGGTAGCTTCGCCCAGTTTCATGTTTCTTCAGAAATATTATGACATATAAAACACCCGTTGAGCCCTTACAAAAATGTGGGATCTGGAGCCAATAGATTTTTATCTTTTCAATCGTGATCCTAAGATATGTGCAGAGCTGTCATCCTTCGATTAGACCCAAGTCTCCCTCAACTAAGTCATTTAGTTCAGCTTTTGAGGTTGGTCCTAGCTCAGATATGATTCCATTACCATAGGATATTGACCGAAGGGTAAAGAGTTACGTGTAACCCTTTGTCCATTTTTCTCAGTAGTTTTCGGACACATCCCTGTACAGTAACACTTTTTGTGGAGCCAAGGTTTTGTCCTGTTCACCAAACTGTCACAAGCACCAATAGGTACTTGTTTGCGCTAGTATTATAGTATCGCCACAAGGATTTTATTTCAAATTTTGGATGAAAATTCAGAATCTGCGTACCCGTTTTAAGCTAAGGACACATGTTCAAGACTCAAACACACCAAAAATCATGTCGGCCTGGAATACAAATATATTGCATTCTGGGCTTAATATAATTTTGAATTAGATTTGTTAATTTCTTTATTCGCGTTTCTTTATAAATTCTACCGTGGCTTTTGACTGTTTTGTTACGAACTTTTCAATAATAACTAAATAATTTATAACAAACCTGAAGTGAAGGAAGTTAAAGAAAATGGCGAATATTATTAAAAAATAGATATTTTATTTAGGACAAAGAATTAGAAAATTTATGAATAATTATATGATACAAAGAAACCAGTATGATAATGGATATATTATATACTTTTTACTACTTCCTAAATTATTAAATTGTAATAGTAAATACATGATATCATTAAGAATTTAAGAAAAAGGAAGAAATTATGTGATGCTAACCATATATTTATTTCTCTGAAGTTATTTTCTTGTGGTTATTGTAATAATATTTAATATTTTTTAATAGGAATTAAACCATCAATTGCAGTTTTAATATACATTTATATTTTAAAACGATTTAATTTCCAATTCGTCGACAATTCGTTCCTCAAAATACGAATTTATACAAATTATTTTGTTTTTGGTGTAGTTGACATTACAAAGAATTCCTTATTTTATTTAATTTATAACTGCCTCTACTCATAGTGACAATTTCAGACATACTCGAGGAGGTTATTACATTTCAAAATAGATACACTTTTAATAAATGTAGGCAATATTTTTTAGCTGCATTTTCCTGGGACAACTTCATTCGATTACAAGAAATAAACTTTAACGTATAGCCTACAAGCCCTTGAAAGATTTAACTTGATCATTTTGAACCCCGGCATCAATCACATTATTAAAATCAATAATAAAACAATAATAAACACAACAATTAACACAGATATAGAATAAACTTATCACTCAAGACGAGGGTTGTTTTTTGACCCAAATCTATTTGTACGGTCCATATTGTAGACTATAGGTGGGTAATATAAAAATGATTGACGTGCGACTTATGCACGTTACAAAAATAGTTGGTACCAGAAGTAGAGAAACATTTTTTTTCATTTTCGGAAAAACTTTGTCTCCCAACATTTTCGGCAACTTTACCACAGTATACGGTATTCATCACAAAGTTTCGGCTCGGGATAATAAATTATTTTTTTGCAAACGCTGTACATTTTTGCCTAGAAACAGGGGTGGGGAAATCTAAGGCGGCAACCTTTAATGTGATCCCCCACGCTTGGAGTAACATCCTGCCTTCATATAATCAATTTAACGGTTAAAGAACTTTCCTTACTTTCAGAGAGATGGCCGAAGAGTCACTGCGGATTCCTACCCGAAAAAGGTACGCGCTGGCGCAGATACCTGAACCCCATACAGATAATAAAAAAGCGTGAGAACAGAACAACTACCAATGCTGCATGCTACTGAATCGTAAATTACGACATGCGCTATCGATTCAGTAAAATGGGTGATCCCCCTCTAGAGTATAATGGAAAATGATGGGAGCACTTAACTCGCCTAGTTCACCTTTTAATGAAGTCTTGTAATTGATAAAAACTGACAGCCACGTTTAAAATACAAACGTAATTTAGGATAGGGAACTAGACGTGGCTGCATACTCTGGACTTTGTTATGGCAACAAATATCTTCTGAATAAATACTGGAGAATGTTACTAGAACGAATGGGATGGAAGATAACTAGTAGGACAGCTTATAAATCAGCAACCTGCGATACGTAGATGACAAAACTTATCTTGGAGCACGCGAATGGAAGTCGTAATGGATTACCATTACTAAACTGGCTAAGGGGCCGGAATAGGCGAAGACTTTCGGACTTTCTGATTCATACAACCGCCTGAAAAAACTGAAAAATATTGATTGTGGACAGATTATATATTAATCTACCGGCGACATAGACCAAGTGGCGAATTTCCGAAGTGGGTAGACCAATATTGTATACTTGGCGCTCATTGATAATCAAGCTATGGCGATTCCCTCCTCAGAAATCATGCCCCTGATCTAGCGAATGGCTCGAACCGTAACAGCTAAATTAATTTAAATATGGAAGTGACCGACGATACAAGGAATACTAAGCGTGAGTTGGTCAATGCCCTATTTTTCCTATGCTACATACGCAGCTGAAACATGGACTCTCAAAACATCGACAGGAGTAAGATCGAAGCCTTCGAAATGTGGGTATATAAAAGAATTCTAACGCATTCCTGGACAGAACATAGAACCACATATTAATTCAGGAAGCGCTTCATATAAAAGACAAGGTATTACACAAAGTAAAGCGAGCATACCTACTTTACTTCGGCCACATATTTGGACGAACGAGGACCATGGAACTATTGGTAGTATAAGTAAAAGTTAGAAGACTTCCTAGAGGAAGACCTTAACATGAAGAGCAGACCAGGAGTGTTTTTAGTTAGTTATGGATTACATACGGATTAGATTACTTTACATTGGATGTATAAATTAGAATTGTACTGATATGTATAAGTATTTTCATTCATTTATCTTACATTATTTTATTAATATGCGAGTATAGTTTAACATCAGAGTGAATCTAGTTTATGGAATCTTAATATCTAATTTAAATTTAAAGCAGACGTTACACATTTCTATTCTATTTTATTTTTATTATAATCGTCCTTATTGACTGACTATGGATTAAGTCCTCTGCGCTACTCAAATATTTGTTTGTTTGTTTTGTCATATCCCTATATTGTTTATATACACTAGTATACCAGCCTTAGTTTCTGAGGTCTGAAGTTGTAAAAGTTTGTAAACAGCGAAATTCGTTAGCCCATTCTCTTTTTTCAACATTAATAAAGCCTATAACGGATTGTCAGTAAAGACTTATTTCCCTAACATTCATGGATTTGATGCTCAACGCCAGCAACTTTTCATCGTTTATTTATTATTGAGGAAAACAGAAAAGTGTCTCCCATATTAAAATGCACCATTTTGGAAGACGCCATCTATAGATGGTGAAAAACAACTAAGAGTGTCAAATTTTTTTTTTGTATACCTCAAAAATAAATGACCATAAATATAAATAGTTTTTTTTGTTTAATAATTTCTTTGTCTTTTTTTTCAAATTTAGAAAGTAAGAGTCCCCTTAAGAATCATTATCATCATTGGATCGATAACCCATGGTGGGTCTTGGCCTGCTCAAGGATAAGTCTCCATTCTCTCCTATTCTTTCGCCTTGGCTTTCCAGTTTCGCACTCCCAACATTCTCAAGTCTTCCTCCACCTTATCCTTAAATCGTGCTCATGATCCTGCCCTCCCCTTCTCACTCATCTATTCTTTGATTATAAACATGTTTTTGGTGGCTCCGTCTCATTCATTCTCTCTACGTGACATAACCCACCGCAACCGGTTTATTTTGATGAACGGAAATTATAGCGCCTGCGCCATAATCCGCCCTCCTGTACACCTCCATAGATATGCCAGAGGATTTTACGCTCAAAGCATCTTAAACGATCTTCATCGCTTTTTGTCGTCGTCCATGTTTCCTGACGCGTATGTGAGCTTTTATCATGGCTATTCGGTAGTGATAAGGAATATTTTACTGGTCCATGGACTTCGGAAGTCATGATCCGGCCAAGGGTAGGATACTTAAACTCAGAATGCAAGGCCTCCTAGATCGACATCAAGCGAAATCCTTGAAACAATAAAACAATTTTGAAGAGTAAAACACCATAAATTGAGATGCTTACAAATCGCCACCTGGAACGTTAAAAGTATGTACGAAAGTGGCAAAGCACATAACATGATAAAAGAAGTCAAGAGACTCAAAATCGATATACTGGGTATCAGTGAAACTCATTGGCCCAACTCGGGAGAATGTAATATCCTAGACCATGCAATGTACTACTCTGGTAACGATACCCCTAAACACAATCATGAAGTTGGAATAATCGTTGCATCACGTTTAAAATCGTCAATAAAATTCTACACGCACTATCAGACCGAATGATTTTTTACAGCTGTATGCCTTCCCATTTGATTTGAACATAATACAGATATACGCACCTACAGCTGACAAAGAGGAAACAATAAATATTAAGACTTCTACGAACAACTAGAAATCTTAATTAATGCAACCAAAAAGAATGAAATAACACACTTATAATGGGAGATTTTCAACGCGAAAGTAGGATGAGGCAAAACAGGAAAGGTAGTGGGAAATTTAGGACTTTGTGAAAGAAACGAAAGAGGAGAGCGCTAGTTCAATTTATGCCAAGAACACAACCTAGTACTTACTAACACTACTCTTTAAGTCTCTCGCCCGTTAGACTCTATACCTAAGAAATCACTCTATACCTAGAAACTCCATCATAAGCCGTAAAAACTTACCGCGTGCGGACGTAGCATCAGACCACAATCCGGTAGGTATGTAAGTTTGAAGTAAAGTTAAAAAAGCCAATTGTAAAGAACAGGCCCGAAACGCTAGATATTAGGAAGCTTTCCAACAATAATATTAAAACAACAGATGCAGGAGATTTAAATACCGAAATATCAAAAATCCTTAAAAATAACAATGAACCGCTGAAGAAGTGGAGTGAAATTAAAGAAGAGATTAGGACATCAAGCACAAGAGAAAAAAGAAAGACTGGATGACTGCAGAAATCCTTGACATGATGGGAGAGATACGGATATATAATAAAACTAAAGATACTGCCAAATACCGTAAAACCCATAGACGAATAAGAGCTGAGATAAAAAAACTAAAGAAAATGGTTCTCGGAGAGATGCGAAGAAATCGAACAGTGCGAAAAGGTTTATACGACTATCACAATATGCATAAGAAGATAAAGAACTCACAACAAAGAAAAGCTACAATATTTTATCGAAAGGGCTGTGCGATGATATGGAAATCTACAACTAGACCCTGACAAAATAGTTAGAATCTGGGAAACTTATGCGGAACAACTGTTTAATGATGAGCGTCCTAGTGGGTATACACTGAGCAATGATGATACTGGCCCTTCTATTCTAAAATCAGAAGTGGAGAATGCTATAAAGGGTCTTAAAAATAACAAAAGACCAGGCAACGATAACGTATACGGGAAGTATTGAAAATGCTGTGCGAAACAAACAGTCAATTTCTAGACTCACTCGTCAGACCTCTTTAACAATATTTATAACAGCGGGGAGTTTCCTGAAGACTGGCTAGAGTCAACTTTTGTTGTCATACCGAAAAAACCAGAAGTAAAGTCTTGTGATCAACATCGGATGATAAGTCTAATTAACCACATTTCGAAGGCATACACCAAGGTTATTTACAACAGAATAAGCAAAAAATGCGAGGATAACATTGGAGATTCGCAGTTTGGGTTTCGGAATTCTCTTGGGACAAGAGAAGCACTTTTTATGCTACAGGTACTCATCCAGCGCTGCAGAGATATGAACAAGACTGTACATATGCTTTATAGACTACGCAAAAGCATTCGATAACGTAAAGCACGAAAAGATAATTGAAGTTCTCCATAAGATCGGAGTCGACTACAAGAGACATTCGAACAATAGCGAGTCCCTATTGGGGTCAAACAGCTAAAGTGAAAGTAGGATCTACATTGACCAATAAAATTGAGATCTAAGAAAGGGGTACGACAGGGTTGTATCTTGTCTCCTATTCTCTTTAATATATACTCAGAAGAAGTATTTAAGACAGCGCTGGAGGAAAGCACAGAAGGCATAAAGATAAATGGAGAAATAATTAATAACATAAGGTATGCTGATGACACTGTGATTCTAGCAAGTAGCATGGAGGAACTGAGTTGCCTAATGAGTAAGATACAAAAAAACAAGTGCACAATACGGAATCTGCGACTAAATATCACAAAAACCAAATGGATGTTAGTAAGCAAAACCCAACAACCACCACAGCAACTGATATTAGACAATGAAAGAATTGTACACGTGGATTCGTACATCTACTTGGGAACAACAGTTAACTCAAATTGGGATCAAGCGAAGAAATACGTATAAGAGTAGAAAAGGCAAGAGCATCGTTCACTAGCATGAAGCAAATTTTCACCTCTAAAAGCCTCACCCTACCTCTCAAAATTCGACTTCTGAAATGTTATGTATTCCCGGTTTTGTTATATGGAATGGAGGCGTGGACAATGACCGCAACATTGATGAAAAAAGTAGAGGCCTTCGAAATGTGGGCTTACCGACGTCATATTACGTATATCCTGGACTGAGCACGTGACCAACGAAGAGGTACTACGCCGGATAGGTAAAGAGAGAGAGGTAGGAATAAGTATAAAGAAAAGAAAGTTGGAATACTTGGGTCACGTTATGAGACATAATAAATATAGAGTACTACAGCTGATCGTTCAAGGGAAAATAGACAGCAGAAGGGGTCCAGGGAGGAGAAGACACTCGTGGCTCCAAAACTTGCGGCAATGGTTCGGATTGTCATCTGCTGAACTATTCAGATCTGCCGTAAACAAAGTCAGAATAGCCATGTTGATTGCCAACGTTCGGAACGGACAAGGCACATGAATACGAAGATGTGAGGATGGGCTTGATAACAGTTCTGTATATCACTAGTTTCATTCTTTTTGTAACTAGGCTTGTTGTTAAAATTTTTTAATCGATAATAGTGCTCTATTTGCCAGATATATCCGTCTGTTAATTTCTGCACTTGCTGCATTATTCTGATAATTTGTGAGCCTAGGTATATAATCTCTCTTACTCCTTCGAAAGTATATGTTCCGATCGTTAGATCTTCGGGTTGTGCTGCTCGTCTTACAGTGTTAACTTCTAGTCCCAATCTTTTTTGTTGCTGGCTTCAAGCGCATTATGCGAGTCTATAGGTGGATAATGATCCCAAGATATAGTTAAACAGGATAACGCTGTCTATTACTAGACATATACATGTCTATTTCATTGCGCTAGCTTATGCAGTTACTGAAAAAACAATCTACGCTAGCTGGCATACTAGCCGGAACGCACGAGTTCAATTCTCGGCATCGAAAAAGAAATTTTTATTTTCTAAAAATTATACGAGCCGTCTCTGTGTTTCGAAAGACACGCACAGCCGTCGGTCCTCCTGGGCTAGTGCGCATCGACACTAGTTACTTAAAACAAGTTTATTGATAATCACAAGCTTTGGCACAAAAAACCAAAAGCTAGAGATATGTAGTTGTATCTCCTGAGATAGTAACATAATAAGACACATAATATAAATTTTATTGCATTTATACCGTGAATGTCAAGGCAGTGAATGTACTAATTTTTATACGCCTAGCTAATAAAGTCATAGAATGTGGCCTGGCGAAACATTCTTTTAAGATGATTTATAATATTTTCTAGTTTTTAAACAGCCACATTTCTTAACCCTATAAAAAGACTTTGGGAAAGATAATAAGATAAGAATGAAGAAAATTATAGGAACAAGTAGAATCAGAGAAATAAAAATTAACTAAAAATTAGTTTTAATTTATGCACTAGTAGATCAAAAATATGCAATTTTCATTATAAGTTAGAACGGAAAAATAGGTAGAAAAGACAGAGACTTCCACAGAACTCATACAGAATCATACAAGATATGTAAAATGTATTGTTTAAAATAATTCTCTAGAATTAGACCAAGAGTTAAGAAAAATAAAATGGAATAATAATTTTGCTCTGGCGAAATGAGATGACGCATGCAGAGAAAGAAGCATTAAAGTCAGGTCACTTATTTTGGCTAAAGTAGGTAAAAAGACTAATTATACTTAAATAAAAATAGACAAATAGGAAATATACATGATAGAAAATGACACAAAAAAGCTCTGGTCCAGCCTAGATGTTAAACTTAAAAATGAAATAAAGCACGTGGTGGTCGTGTGTATTAAGTTATAAAAAAATGCTTATTAAAAGCTTTAATCGGAATTGAATCATTCCATCATCAGTTTAATAAAAAGTTGTGAAAAAAACATTGTATGGCCACATGAAAACAAAAAGGAATTCCGTAATTAAAAAACAATCCTCATGGTGTTTTATGAAGGTAAAATGCAATAGACTGTTTAATTTGTAGATTACTAAAAAACTGAAAATGGGGGCATCTTACATGACAACATGTAGTTCTTCTTCTTTAAGTTCCATCTTCTATCGAAGGTTTGGAAATCATCATGGCTAGCGGACTCTGTTGACTGCCGCTCTAAAAAGTTCTGCACTAACTGCAATCAAACCATTCCCTTAAGTTTCTTAAGCCAGGATATTCTTCGTCTTCCCACATTTCCGCTTTCCTCGGATTTTGCCCTGCATAATAAGTTGTAATAATGCGTATTTTTGCCCTTCCTCATCACATGTCCGAAGTACTCAAGTTTTCGTCTTTTAATAGTTTAATATTATTTCCGCCTCATTTCCTATCCTTCTAGTTACTTCCATGTTTGATATTCTTTGAATCCATGATATTCGTAGGATTCTTCTGTAACACCAAAATTCAAAGGCGACCAGCTTATTCAGATGAACTTGTTTGAGTGTCCAAGCTTCCAGACCATAAAGAAGAGTAGAGAACACGTAACATCGAAGCATTCTCAGGCGTAGTTCTAACCTTATATCCCGACAACAAAGAAACTTTTTAAGTTTAATAAATGATGTACGTGCTATTTCAATACGTGTTTTAATTTCTTTGGTTTGGTCTACATCTGATGTTATCCATGTTCCTAAATATTTATAGTTTATTAACATTCTCAATTGCAGTATCTTCAATAGTCAATTGGATATTTGCATGTGCAGATTTAGTCATGATCATGCATTTAGTTTTCTTTAAATTTATCTTCAGTCCGTACTCATGACAGCATTCATTAAGGCAATGTAGTTGGTGAGGTTTTATTGACTTACATTACCTCTTATCTGTGCTGGAGTCTAGTGCTAACTGATAAGTCAATAAAACCTCACTAACTACAGGGGGTCATGTAAGATGCCCCCATTTTTCTGTTTTTAGTAATCTACAAATTAACAGTCTATTGCATTTACCTTCATAAACACCATGAGGATTGTTTTTAATACAAAGTTCCTTTCTAGTGAGGTTTTATTGACTTATCAGTTAGCCCTAGACTCCAGCAAAGATCAGAGGTAATGTAAGTCAATAAAACCTCACCAACTACAGGGGTCATGTAAGATGCCCCCATTTTCAGTTTTTAAGTAATCTACAAATTAACAGTCTATTGCATTTACCTTCATAAACACCATGAGGATTGTTTTTTAATACGGAGTTCCTTTCTATGTTTTCATGTGGCCATACAATGTTTTTGACAACTTTTTATTAAACTGATGTTGGAATGATTTAATTCCGAAAAGATCTTCTTTAAAATAAAAATTTTAAGCTTTTAATAAGCATTTTTTTTATACCTTAATACACACGACCACCACGTGCTTTGTATTCAACAGGTATACTAGCCACTCCTGGATATCTCCACTTTATGGTTTTATTCAGTTTTCACTTTAAAAATGAAATAGCTTTTTTATAACCGGATGGCGACAAAATGTAACGGTTGTTATAGTTCTGACTAAATTTGAAAATCGAAGTGATCCTACGGCAGTAAGAGGAAGAGCTAAAATAAATCTACAATGGGAAAAATCCAGAAAATACTGTCGAGTATGAAGTTTACCACTATTGCTCTGAACCACCAAACCGCGTCAGACATTGATATTTGAATAATAACATCACACAAGTATTACTAACTACCCAAGAAAACAATTTGCAACAAATCAGGAACCAGCGGCGATAAACTAAGTTTGGAACATCAAAAAATTAATCGAAAAGACAAGACAAATGCAACATTAATAATTATTCCGAAACCGTCCACATCAACCGGACAAACAACCACCACAAACCAAAAGGAGTGAAATAGTAAATGTACCAATGAAGAAATGCCGGATATAACAAGTGAAGAAGTAAGAAACGCTTTAAGAGAACTGAAAAATAATAAATCTCCAACAGAAGTCCAAAATTATTATGTGTAAATTATTTAAATGAAATATAGTACATTACGTAATGAACTATTAAGTACATATAAACAACTTGTCTTTTTATATAAGGAACGAGCGTGTATTACTAGAAAACCGCATTATCATTCGATGACATTATTAGTTTTTGTTACCTTTTACACGATTCGCGATGTTACGCGATGGCAAACTTTTGTACCTCTTTCATTTTGTTTTGTTAAGCCTAATGAGATACAACTTCCAAAACTCTTTTTCATGTCTCTTATTTGCTTTTACATATTTACAAAATATATCGTACCGCAAACCGCAAATCCTTATGACTCAGGTGGTTATTCTGTATTCCAAACTTTTATCTTCAACTAAAATAACTTCATGTACATGTATAACACAATATTCAAAAATATCTGGATAATTTCAACTTAAGAGGCATAATTTTAAAATTAAAACAAATGCTTAAAAGTTATGTTTGTTTAAAAAATACGATGAAAGTTCAAATGTCGGGTAAGTTAGTGGTTATGGAAAATGAATAGACAGCAGACAGTCACCTGCCAACTAAAATACAACAAAAATACAAATCATAGTAGCACGTAGGGCAAACAAATATAAAGTTCTACGGTATTCAATTAGGAACTTGGAACGTACTAAAGCTGGTATAGACTAAAAATTATAACATAACCCATAAAACAGCTACAGAAATATAGGATGGATGTACTGGATGGATCCGTAGCAGCATTAAGTATGCTTCCAGCATACCCTAAGGTTTCGAACGATGCACCAGCCATAGACACCGCCACAAAAGGTAAATGAATCTCATACAGAATTAGCAATAAGTTATTAAATCTGCCAATTATTATTTGAATTACAATCATCTACATTACATATTTACACATATTGGAATTTTCGCTATTTTAAATTAAGTATTAATCAGCGACCTTATTACTTATCAAGAAGACTATATTAGATGAAACTCGAACAAAGAAAAATATGTTATTTTGGAAGATGCTAAATTAATTTCCTTCGAAACAGATCTTATTGCATAGCAGTCACAAAGTCTCCTCCCTAAACACGAATGTTTTTTAAAAACAATTACAATTATAATGATAAAAAACGAACACGAAACTATCAACATAATAATAATAGAAATAAAGAAAAAAGATACTTATTAACAATTAGGTAGTGAGCCGATCTAGACCACCGAACGTTGCAGGATTCCATCTGAAGCTGTCCTCAGACTAACAACGCGTACAATTCTGTCAGTGCCGCAATGCAACTCAGTATTTCTGATCAATTACCAGTGAAGACGAGGCAGCAGTCATGTTTTATGAGGGCTAGAGAACCTTTAGTGAGAAATGGGGTTGGACTATGCCATTTGGATCGCTCTTGAAGAGAATGAATATACTCTCTTAGACCATTTTTTCCCAAAAGCACCCCTTATCCTTTGGATTCATTACCAATGATTCAGGCGGTTAATCTTTAAAGTTGCTGGCTCCTTTAAAATTGGTGCCTTGATCACTCCTAATTGTTAGGCACTTACCGCGTGAAGATACAAATCTACAAAAGGCAGCCAAAAAAGAACTAAGACTTGAAGCTACTTCCAGATAAATAGCCTTTGTGCTCGTACACACGAATACACAAACATATCCTTTGTACGTTTTTGCACCTCTATGTTTGAATATTAATAACGAGAATAGTCCTGCAAAATCCACACAAAAGACAACTAAGACTTTTGTAATCGACCTCCTACTCTCAACAGACCATACTAATCAATTAAGGGTGCGAGTTTACGAGAAGGTTTGGGTAACAGAGAATTCAGTCTAAATAATAAGAAAAATATCTGAAACAAACTAAGCTTGTACGTGCTTAACAATGTATCGTAACGAAGATTCCATCTCTATAGGACTGACCAGGGAACTGAAGAGACAGCATTATTTTTTCTTTGAAGTTTAGCCACGAATTTTAAGACGTAAACAATGACTTTCAAAATTTTCATCCAAAAATATCAATGGCGCTAAGAGTCAGCCGAGGAAGGAACTCTTCAAAAATCTTCCATCCGGTTCAAAGGACTAAACGATTTGTGTAAAACTTAACAAGGTCGCTGATTATTATTTAATTTAAAATAACGGAAAATGCAATGTGTTTAAATGGATATGTAATATAGACGATTGTAATTCAAATAACAATTGGCAGATTTAATAATTTATTGTTAATTCTATATGAGATTCACTTCCCTTTTTTGAATGCGCCCGATATCAAGACAAATGGACAGCGGCGCTCAGAACCTTAGGGTATGCTGGACGCACACTTGACGCTGGAACGTATCATTGGTGGTTTTGAGATCTGTTCGCGACGACGACTTGTTTTAGAGTGCCCGTAGATCCGGAAGAAATACGTATGTAGGAAAGTCAGCTAAGGTGGTTCCTTTGTTCTTCGGTTGTACGTTTCTTTAAGGAATCTAAAGTGTTCTGGGTTAATAAATAGTTTCCCAAAAACATGTTGTTTTCAGACAAGTAAATTCTCAGAACTTGACAATAGATGTGTAACTAAAGCCATATTTATACTAAGCTAATATATCATAAACAGGTATAACTATTGCAGAAGATCGAGAACCTTCTCTCACCTTCGCAATGGTGATTGCCAACGTTGGATAGTTCTGATATGGCACGCGAAGAAGAAGAAGGTATAACTATATAAGGTCATATTTTGAATAGTAACAATAAAAAATTTAAATAAATCTTAAACACTTTTCCAAACAGCATGACTGTTAAAATATTAAGTCCGCCGTAACTTGTAATCGGCATACACATATTTTTTTTAATATTGCTTAAATAGTTTCCGATATATAGATATTGTAAGCTCGTCGTAAAACATCCTGTATAAATACAGTATTAAATTTAAGAATGCCCACAAGCAAATAGTTTCAAAACCTCATCAATAACTGATTGTATATCGATAGTTATAATTCATCAAATAAAGTAGCTTCAAAAATATATCCTTTCATCATCTGGAGCATAAATGAAAATCACGTGTATTGCCAATTTTATTTTTATGAAAGTAAAAGTTATGAATGCATATATTTTTTAACAACTATGAGTGAAGATGAAATCACCTATTCATTTTAAGTATAAAACAACTGTTGTTACCACTAAATTAAAAATACTGTACGAGTTCTGTAAGTCTTTCTAATAAAAATAATTTTCAACATCCTCAAAACTAAATTTTCTTTTTGATAAGATATTCATAAAACTGGATGGCATCCTCCAGCGGATTTCAAGTATAATAAAATATTCATTCAACTTGAGCTTTTCTTTTATCTTCCTCCAAGATAGTTACTAACACTAAAGTAGTACGTGTCGGTATGAGTTGAGGATTGCGAAGGTTTATCTGGAAACAAATAAAAAAGAATTAGCAGAAGAAAAACACTATATTAAAAGTAAAATCTTCATGCGTTTGATAAATAAAAAAATAAATATTATTATACATAATATCAGTTTTAAAACATTCTAAGTATATCTTATGAAATAATTTAAAACAGTAAAATTTAGACCTAGCCATGTTCTCAGGATTGTGTTCAGAGCATTTAAGCGACGAGGCGTATATAAATATATAGATCGAGGAATATTTAAAATAAAAATACATCTAGAAAAACAACGAAAGTAGAAGCCAACAGACGATTGAAAAGGGGGAATTCTAGGAACAGTTTTCACATCGTTATTTGGATTACACGCTGAAGTATAGACAAACAGATTCCTTAAATAAAACTCAAAAGGAACTGACAAAAAAACACAAAACATTAGACGAGGTAAACAGTCGAAACGATAGCTTCAAAAATGCTACAGAGTAAAGAATAAACTGGCATTTTAATAGCACTGATAAGAGAAAATATAGAAATGTCGAAAGGCTTGAGCGATGTATCGTAGAAAACTGATATAGTAGGATATATAGGACTTAGAGTGGGTCTTAACGTTACAGACCCCGGAACACGTTTTTTTATACCAGCGTACACTCTACGATCTCTCTCCCTACATGTCTGTTAATTATCACCCACTAGTTGCTTGAGTAGACAGGAACACCGTCAAGCAGCTGTATAGCTACGTATATCTTAATGGCATTCACAAAAGATGCCTTAAAAACCTTCTGAGAGAAAACTCCTTAGTTCCTTGCTTTCTGCAAAATAGCCAGAATCATGATTCTCAAAGCAGGCAAAACCTCCATCAGTGCAGAATTCTACATCTCTTTTTTTCTTTTCAAAACTTTAGACAATGTTACACTAAATACTACATCATCAAAAATTTCCAATTTTAGAGCTGGTTAATTCGCACAACATTTTGGTTGAAGCAGCAATTTTCATATTTTAAGCCATATAAACATCACACACCCGCAATCGACATCTTCCTTATTATCCGGATGGCTTATAATTAGATCTGGCACTCAGACCTGACCAAGAAATTCCACCAAGCTGGATTGTCTAGTTTCTGAGAATTCTATACAACAGCGACCATCAATGGAAAGTCACAATAAACCCCACTAAAACCCAACTTATGTTGTGTAGACACTCAAGGAGAAAACTACAGGCTGTTTCATGGAAAAAGACTTAACATTAGAGCGTCGATCGATTTTTATAAGACGCTTAACTGGAACATTGTTATTAAAAACACCTTTAACAAAATGAGAAGAAGGTCCAATTTTCTAGAACCATCAAGAGGTAGATAGATTGAATAAGGTGGCATTTGGCCTATTCTACTGCGACAGATAATACTGCCTACTAATAAACAGATAGCTAGCCTTAATGGATTACTTTTCAGCCTTATTGCTTCCAATTTCTATGTCTCTGTCCACCACTTCATAAACCTAGAGGTTATGATTGATCTAATAACCATTATGTTTAACCAAGGGATCATTTTGAGGTTGATCCTCCAATTTTTACCAAACTTCCTTCTACATTTGCCTAAGGAGATAGCAGCTTTCTGTGTGGTTTTCAGTATGTAAGTGTTTCGTGTAAACATATGATCAAAATATACTCCTAGGTGTTTTGTTTCTTTGGCAAATAGAATCCCTATTCCTCCCAGCACCGGTAGTTTTGGGCCTTGTAATGCTGTCTTTTTTATGAAGTTGATGATTTGGATTTTTGCGCATTGAATGTTAGTCTTCCTAATTTACACCAGTTATTAATTATATTTAGCGCTACTTGCATTCTCCCAGATACAATCTGGACGAATTTGCTCCTGACGACGTTTGCCATATCGTCAATGTATCCTAGATAGTCAAAGTCTTTTGTGGACAGATTTTTGAGAAGATCATCTACCAAGGTTGCCAAAAGTAAAGGTGACAAAACTCTTTTTGTGTAAAGCCTCCACCTGCTCATTTGATGGTTACTTTACCTATAGTATATATTACTATTCTATTATCCAGGGATACCCTTATCTGTATTACCGCGGGCGTGCGTCGTTTATTTATTGCTTTAACCAAAGTTGTCCTCTATTGACTTTGAGATAAGCCTATTTAGACCATTCAACGCCAAGTCCGTAGATTTACCAAGTTGGTATGCGTATTAACGATTAATTAGAGGAACCTTATCACCAGATTCTCCTTCACATATTCAGATCATTCTTCAAATTATATTAGGACTTTCTTTCATGTTCCAACATATTTTCTCTACTATTTTTGGCCTGTATTTGGTTTAGTATCGCTTTTTACTTCGATGTCCAGCAAAAGTAAGTTATGTTGTTGGCTTACTGTCTCACTAACTATTACCTTGCAGTCCTTACATTCACGTAAATCTATAATCTATTTGAGATTGATTTTATTCACTTTTGTATGTAACAAGTTGAGTTTACCTCTTTTGAAAATATGTGTTAACAATGACCATATCTAATAATAAACGATTTTTACTTCACTGTCTCAAAACATAAATATAGTTTGCTTGTATGAATTTTATTTTAGTAATGTTTAACCCTTTCAGTCATGCTGGGTATAATTGTACCCATTAATTTGAATGCATATATAATTCTACAGGAATCTGCAACTTGGGCAAGTTTATCGAAATCTATATTCTATAAGTACTATACTTCTGCATTTTGTACCTAGATGGCGCATGGATGGTTTTGTGCTATAAGAAAATTAATGTCAAAAGCAATATGTCGGCAATTGCATTGTTCATAAGAGGTAAGTGTACTTGTTTCTTCAAATATTAGTTTGAATAAAGTCAATCGCCGTTTATATTTCAGTGCAATGTTGAAAGTAGTGTTACTTCTTACTAATTGTGAATATATTTTATTGAAATTAGATTTTTTTCAAATATAGAAGTGTGCTTCAAATTCGATGGGCACAATTGTAGCCAAAATGACTCAGTGTTATTTTTTGTTTCAGAGTAAAATGCCTCCAAAAAAGTATTTAACTGAGAAGGAACTCCTGGAAGAGCTGGAAAAACTGTCCGACATAGAAGGATTTGTTAGTAATGACGACAGTGACTGCGAAGAAAAAATACAAGTAAGACAGAGAGTTGGACATATGATAGATGATGTCTCAGAAAATCAAAACGAATTGGAGGACGAGGAAGAGGATAATGAGGTAGAAAAGGAGGATGATGATGAACAGGGCGAAAACGATGGTAACTATGATAACTTCATTACTCTGAAAAAAATGTAAAATGGTTACAGAATGTTCAATATCTAACACGACAATTACCTAATAAAATAACACAGATTTCTAATGAAAACTGTTCTGAGGAATATCCAGTTACATATTTTATGAGATATTTTCCCGAAAGTATATTCGAAAATTTCGTTCAATATACGAATATCTATGCTTTGCAAACTGGAAATGAGAAATTTGTACCGTGTAATCTACAAGAAATAAAATCATTTTTTGGCCTTAGTATTCTAACAGGCTGTCTAAAATTTCCAAGACTGCGAATGTATTGGGACAGATCTTTAAAAAATGATATTTTTTCGGACACAATGACATTGAATCGTTATTTCAAACTTCGCACGCACATACATTGTGTTGACAATCTGGAAACCAGACAGAGCGACGACAAACTGTGGAAAGTTCGACCAGTTTTTGAATCAGTCCTAAAGAGATGTAGAGAACTGCATATAGAAACAAATATTTGCATAGACGAACAAATCATGCCTTTCAAAGGGATATTGTCTATAAAACAATACATCAAAAATAAGCCTAATCCATGGGGAGTGAAACTGTATTTATTAGGTGGTGAAAGTGGACTAATTTACAATTTTCTAATCTATCAAGGTAGTACCACAGAAATAGAATCTTCCAATTTGAAATATGGACAAGGTGCAGCTATCGTATTGCAATTAACAAAAGGAATTGAACCTAATAAGTATGCATTGTACTGTGACAATTATTTTACGAGCTATAATCTTTTACAAATTCTTAACCAAAAATCAATACTTGTTGCTGGTACTGCGAGGATCAATAGATTTTCTAAACCACCTTTAACAGATGTAAAAGATTTTTCAAAAAACCAGAGAGGATCAACGGAACAAATTATCTCTTCTGATGGAATTGTAGTAACCAGATGGTTAGATAAGTCAGTGATAATGGTATCCAACTTCGTTGGGGTTGGTACAGAAGATGTTGTAAAACGTTGGAATAAACAAACAAAATGTTTCATTAACTTAAGTCGACCCGAAGTTATACAAAAGTATAGTAAGTCCATGGGTGGCATAGATAAAACAGATGCTCTTATTGCGTTTTACAGAGTAAAAAACCGTTGCAGAAAGTGGACTGTTCGACTAATCTTCCATACAGTTGACATGGCCCTAACAAATTCATGGTTAGAATATAAAAAAGATATGCATACTTTAGGAATTCCAAAAAAAGATATCATGGACCTTTTACACTTTAGGATGAAAGTTGGTGAAGCCCTCATAAAAGTCAACTCTTTCAATAACCGAAAACGGGGAAGACCTTCAAGCGGTACATCTAGTCCAGTAGTAGCTGAAAAACGCCAAAACATTGAAATTAGACCTCTTACTGAGTTGCGATTAGATAACACTGGACATTTTCCAGAGCACCCTCAGCTACCTTTACCTTTAAGATGTAAAAACCCTGGTTGTATAGGAAAATCAAGTGCAATGTCCATTTGTGCCTTCAAAAGGAAAGAAATTGCTTTTTTATGTTTCATATGCGCTAGTTTTTTAGATTTGTTAAGTACTTTTGGGTACAAATAAACCCATAATAATTTTTTTTATGTATACATGCTATATTTTTAATAATGTCCAAAAAGTGTTACATGAACTGTTTTAAGTACATTTTAACCAAAAAATATTTTTTCGTTCGCTGAAAAAAAAAGAGGTACTGAAAGGGTTATTAAAATAATCTTTTTATTAACAAGTAAATCAAAACATTGTCAAATATTTTATGAAAAGTTTTTACAACGATGCCTTTTAATATATAAAAATGCCAAAAAAGCAAAACAGTATTTATTTTAAGGTCACCGATAATGTCAAAATATATTTTAATTTAAATATTGTTACAGCTTTTTTTATCAAATTCAATGAGTGATTCCGATGATGTTTAACGATGATGATCATTGTTAACCTGTTAAATGCTGATGATGTTGAGATTTAATTAAAACAGCAATATTTGTAGTTATCGATGGCAATCTCCGTCATGAAATGATTTTAAATTATTACACAATCTATCATTTTAGCCATTAAATACTGTAATTTATCATAAAGCGCAATATTTAAATTAGTCGGAGTGGTTCATAAATTCATTTAATTTTTTAAAAGCTTTAATTCCCATTGTGGTCGATGTTACTTCGGAGTTTAGTTTAAAATTCAATCAGTGACAGCTGGTGACCGTTTTCATATTTACACTTTTCTGTTGAAACTTCATACAATTTCCTGTTTCTATGTATACTAATAGAAAATATACAGAAATACGATATAAAAACAATCATTGGATATTTATTTTTTGATATAAAAACAAACATTGCGAAAGTCAGAAAAGAGGAAATATATAAAAGAATAACAGGATGAAGTAGTTTTCATGAACAATCAAAATGAAACTGGGAAAAAAGTTAATTTGCTACAGAGTACAAAATAAAAATAGTTAGCATAAGTTTTGATCCCAAAGACATTCATAAAGTAACATGGACTTTCCCCGATGGAAAAGTAAAAAAATCAAATAGATCATGTCCTAATAGAAAGCAAACATGACAAAGTCAATGTATATATATACAAGCTATACGTTCTTGAAGAAGATAAAGCTATTTGCACTTAAAGATCCTTTTTTTGTGGGGGATCATCCCATTCGATTTTACAGTTTCTGATGTAACTTCGCTGTTTCCAACCATGAGATTATTTTCCTTCCTACACTTCTCTTGACCTTTTCAATATTTCCATTCTTTTGTTGACTCTTCTCATGACTTCGTTATTTGTTATATGCTTGGTCCAACCGAGAAAATATAACACTTTGCCAACATAACTCTCGTCTAGTTTCAGTCCTCTTGCACAAAGTACATTTCTCATTTTATTGAAGTTTGTTTGTGCTTTTTCTATTGGAACTTTGATTTCTTTGGAGTAATCGTTTGTGCGATTAATTATTGTGCCAAGATAATTGCAGTTTTCAACTTATTCTAACGTTTTACCCTTAAATGTCAGGATTTCATCATTATTTTGGGGTTTTGATAGTCTCATAAATTTAGTTTTCGTAATGTTTATTGATAATTCATGTTCTTCTCCATACTCAACTATCTTGTTCATTAGCTTTCGGGGGTCTTGGAGTTTGTCTGCTATTGTGTTAGTATCATCCGCATATCTAATGTTGGTAAATGGTTTTCCATTAATCTGTTTCTTCCTTAAGAGCTCTTTTCATAATTTCTTCAGAGTATGCATTGAATAGTAGTGGTAACAATACACACCCCTGTCGCACTCCCCTTTTAATTTCGAATTTCTGATGTGTGTTCATTAATGCGTGTGTGCCTGCTGTTTATAATATAGATTTGTTATAATTCAAAGGTCATTGTGTTGTAATTGTTTAGCTTTGAGGATGTCCATTAGGTATTTGTGGCGAACTTTATTGAAAGCCTTCTTGTAACATTTGAGACAAGAGACGTACATATCTTGGTTCACATCCAAGCATCTCTGAATTAGTACGTTGAAATGAAAATATCTTCACGTGTACCTACGCCTCTACGGAATCCAAATTTGGTTTCTTCAATATCCATATCAAATATTTGGTAAATGCGTTTATGAGACAAATAAATGTTGAGGTCAATCATTCATTGGGTATGTCACCCGACTGATAAATTTCGTTACAGAGCTTTAAGAGGACATCCATGTACTCATTTTCTATTATTTTAAGAATTTTAAGAATTTTCTATTAATATCAATACAGTTGATCTGGCCCAGGGTGGCTTTTTCCTTTTCTGATGTTCTTTAGTGCATACAATGTTCTTTGTTCTTGGCTTATCTTCTTAAGTCCATCCTCTCGAGTATTTCGTCGTTCATCCAGTTGTCTCTCTTTCTTATCGGTTCTTTTAATATCTCTTTGCATTGAACAAGGAGGCAGTTTTTTAATGTTTCCCATTGTTGGTTTGTCTCGGTATTAGTATCTAACACCGAGACAGATTTATAAAAGTTTTCTTATTTTGTAGGGAGTTTGTTTTTGTATTAGCTTCTTTCAGCTTTCTAACACCTAATTTTGAAGTTCTTTGAGGTTTTCTAATACGTTTAAGCTTAAGCGTGACATTAGCAATTAGTGGGTTATGATTTAATGTGACACCTGCTCCTGGATATGTTTTAACTTATTTGATGGTGTTACGATATCTCTCTTTAATCATTATTTATTCGATTTGGTTTCATACCACTTTTTCCGGTTTATCTGCTAGTGAGCGCCATGTATATAACCGTCTCATAGGTAATTTAAAGAACGTGTTTGTGATTACTACTTTGTTCTTGGCAGAACTGTAAAATCTTCTCTATTGTTACGTTCCCCTAGTCCTTTATCTACCATTATTGTTCCAGCTCTTTCCTTGCTGATTTTTGCATTGAAATCGCCCATAACTACCGTGATTTCCCAGTTCTTTGTCATTTTCAGTGCAATATATATATATATATATATATATATATATATATATATATATATATATATATATATATATATATATATATATATAGACCCAATTCCTTTGAAGGTTTTCCCCAGATCTGAGAAAATTGATTGTAGCTAAGAAAGTTGCTCATGCTAAATTTAAACATATATTGTGTGCTGATGATAATCTTGAATTTTCCGAACTACAAACCGTGTGGAAAAATTTGACAAGGCTTTGTCATGATTCTTATATTTCTTAGATTGACTGTGCGACTATACAGAACCCTTAGAGCTTCTGGAATTATCTTAATTCATTACGAAAAGTTCATGGTATTCTTAATAAAATGTTTTCCAATGGTAATGTGGCAGAGGACGGTATTGATATTGCCAACTTATTTGCAAGGAACGTTTCTAAGGTTTATGGTAATATAGATTTAAATGTTGAAGAACATACATATTAACAGGTTAATATTGTGGATATACTCTCCATTGAATTTTCTCTTTCGTAACTTTATGATGGAATTTTGTGATTGAAAGGTAAATTAAACTTTGGTTCGAATTTGTTCCCAGTTATTTTCTAAAATGATTTAGTCACACTATTTGTGTACCGTTATATCTTTATTTACCCTTTCATTAAAACTGCAAGTTTCTTAATCAATTTCGAAGGATAGCTTTATTATTCCTATTTTTAAAAAAGGATGCAGAGAGGATGTGAAGAATTATCGACCTGTAATTATGCTGCCATCTTCTATTCCTAAGTTGTTTGAGTTCCTTTTGCGGAAACTATTGACTTGCTATTGTTATTCTCACTTGATTAGTCAACAGCATGGATTCAGGAGTGAAAAATCCTCCTTGACTAATTTGATCATACATATCAAGAGGACACTATTATTTCAGCTTTTGAGAAGGTCTAGATTAATGCCATATACACTGATTTTTCAGTATACTAATTAGTATACTGATTTACAATCAGTATACTTTTACTTCATAACCTTTAGCTATGTAGACTTCCATTCTTCTTATTTAAATAGATTGCTAGTTATCTAATAAAACGGGTTTAATATATGAAGATAAAAATCTTTTGTTTCATCTGCTATATATGTTTTCTCCGTTGTCTATCAAGGGTCCCATTTGGGACCTTTACCAATCAACCTATTCATTTATGATATATTTTCAATACTTAAGCATGCCAAATTCTTAATCTACGCTGATGTGATATGAAGATAACCAGTCTAGACGATTGTTTTAACCTTCAGGAAGATTTAAACTCATTATATAGATGGTCTGCTCGCATTCTCGTTGAATTTTAATAAATACTTTTCTAGGTCATTCATTGAGCTTGGTTATCAGATACATTCAAATATTTTAAGTACAGTGAGTGAAACTCAAGATCTGGGTTCAGATCGGGCTCTGAGCAGCTTGAGATTTGTCACAAGGACTTCAAGAAAATATTTAGTAATGGTGTAAAATACTTTACTTGACTATGGTTCGTAGTATCCTTTTTGGAAGAACACAAGTGTTGAGAATATCGGAGGACACAACTGG
>OU898280.1:44873390-44892812 GCA_918026665.1 Diabrotica balteata
AGTAATTTTCAGTCACTGCCAATCAGTCAAAATTTAAATAATGCAACAAAAAATAGTTACTTAATTTGCTACACAGTTGAGACTGGTATCTGCAAACTAAGTATATATTACATTTTTCCTATAATAATATCTGAAAGCATTTAGCAACATTAAAATCTAACAAATATCTTGTCACCACTGAAAAAGGCTATTAAAATCAATGTCCTTCCTGAGGAACTCCAGAACAAACTTCAATTAACTTAGGATATGTTACCAATGTTAATCACTTGCTTTCTGTCACTAAGAAAACTATCAACCAATTTAGCAATCCATTAGAAATCTATATTTCTTAATTTTTCCATTCGTACCAAGCAATTAAGGTTGTCAAATAACTTGAAGAACATCAACTTTATACACCTTCTTCAAGGCATCTGAAAACTTATGATAAAAAAGTAAATTTATTAGAAGGGACTGACATCCTTCCCTAAAACCATACTGTTCCTCAACAATGATCACTTTACAATGCCAATTTAAAAAGTTAAACATGATACTGCCAAAAATCTTTGGGATGGGTGACACTATGGACATACTACAATCATTTTTTACATTAATATGTTTGTTATATATTTTACAAAATATAAACTAAGGTTACTAAACCTTTTTTAAATTAAATTACTTAAGCTTACCTGGAGTAAAGTCTTGTATAGGAACATGTTGAACATGTTTTAAATACTGTAGTACACCTTCATCTTCATTTTTTGCAAGTTCAATAAAATTTGTAAGCTGTTCATGGGAATAATACAGAGAATTCACACTCATTCTTCTCGTAGTGTATGCTACTGTTTTACTACTTAAACTATCAAAAAGTTTCCGAAATATGTTCATTAATACATTCGTTTAACACCTCCCTAACAAATGGAATGCGAAATGTGTTTTATGATTATGAAATATTTATTTCTAGAAAGTGTTCAAAATACATACAGATAACCTAAAAAGTAGAAATTGAATTTATATGACACTGATTGTGATTCATACTAAACCTACTTTCACATTGTTGTTTTCCACATATCTCCCCACCAATACAATTTATGTAAATAAATGCACTTCTTTAATTATTAATGATTTAATAAACAGATCGGTACATAAATATGATGGATAGTTTTTGCGTTATTAGTCCAACTAAAAACGACATAGGGTATGGAAATAATGATCTCCTGAAACAATTTTTGTCCTCCACATGCATTTTCTGTGACAGCAGCTTTTTAAAAAGCGAGTTGACATTGTTGACAATGTTGACACAGTGTCCAGGACCGCGCTTAGGTTTACCGGAGACAAAATAATATTTTTATGGCTTATTTAAAAATTAATTAATATTAAGACGCTAAAATTTTTTAATACATTTGCTGCAAGTAGGCTAGACGGTATATGAATATTAACCCATTAGCGCCTACAGTCACCATATGGACCCAGCTGTAAAGGTATTGTTTAACACAATAAAATTATACTAAAACAGGCAACCAACATTACATTTACCGCATGTATACTTTATTTAAACTTGTCTGAACCTGCGTTGATGAATTTATACTCATCAGTCAGTGTTTTATTAGATTTCATAAGCTAAGGAAGTTAGAAAATCGTGTTATAGTAAAAAGTGTTTTAAATTTATGGCAATTCTCCTAGTAAGCGGATATTATAAGCTACCATCTAAAACAAGCTACTGGGAGAGAAGCCCTGACATGCAAAATATTCTGGTGTCTGATGCCATGAGACCTGACAAGTTTTTACAAATTTATCATTTACTTCATTTTGCAGACAATAATAATATAGATAAAAATGACAAAATGTACAAACTAAGACCACTTACAGATATGTATGACAAATATATTCAAAACTGTAAGCTGCCATTGGATAAGAATATCAAAGATGAAGAAAGAAAATATATTCTGTTGAATAGGTATATTGGATCTGCGTATGGTGTTGATTTCAGTATAATTTGGTGGAAAGATACCAAGAACGTGCGGCTGGGATCGATTTCATCATCGAGATCATTCGCGAATACAACAGACATATGGGAGCAGTCGATCTGATAAATGGATTGATGGGTCGCTACCATATTAGAACGAAGACATGTCGTTCAATGGTTCGAATTTTCTACCACTTGATCGATATGACTACAACAAACATGCTGAAATGTCGCATACATACTGAAAAAAATGTAGAACTCTACAACCGACTCTTAGGAGATGATCTGCGGAAAGAAAAGGCTTCAACCCCAACTAATACAGAATTGGAAAGGTATACGGTATCTATCCAAAACAAAATAAGCTATGCTTATAAAAAATCCTGTCCAATAAGGATGGTCCAGGAAAGTCGCAAAACCAACTCTTGGTGGTGCACTGAATTGGAACACCTTAGGAAGAAAACAAGAACAGCTTTTAAGAGAGCAAAACGCACCAAACTCAAAGATGATTAGGATTCTTACCAATCAAATCTCAAAGAGTTTAAAAAACTCTGCAGACAAAGACAAAGAGCTGCTTAGAAAACCTTCTGTGAGGAAATAGAAGATTTCCCGTAGGCTTCCAGGCTGCAAAAAGCGCTCTCAAAGGACCCACATCGGCATATCGGCATGGAAACAAAACTTCCAACCTTTGCGAAAGTGCTGAGGTCCTGATGAAAACACACTTTCCCGGTTCTAGTGTCTCAACAGCACCAAACTGGATGGAAGAAGAAATCATACCCTCAATAAACGACTTGAATCTCGCCAGAACAATGATTAATGAGGAAAAGGTAAAATGGGTCATATTGTGCTTCACCCCTTTCAAATCACCAGGACCTGACGTTATATATTCAGCCTTACTACAGTGGGGACTGAATATCCTTCTGCTGCACCTCGTGGAAGTATTCAGAGCCTCTTTGGCTCTGAGATATATTCCTAGGAAGTGGAGAGAGGTATTGTGGTCTTTATACCAAAACCAGGTAGGATGGACTACACCCTACCAAAGGCTTTCCCACCAATTAGCCTAACATCTTTTCTGTTGAAAACGATGGAAAGGCTATGCGAGAGGTACATAAGGGATGAAGTTCTAGTCCATACCCCACTTCAGCCAAATCAGTATGCATATACTTCGGAAAGATCTATCGATTGTGCACTGCATCATGTAGTGGGAAGAATTGAAAGATAGCTGGATAATAAAGCATCCACCCTAGGCATATTCATAGACATTGAGGGAGCGTTTGATAAAACCACATCCCCAACCGTCACCCAACAGCTAAACGTCAGGAATGTTCCCTGGCCGTAAGCGAATGGATATTCAGTATGCTCTCCAATAGAGCAATAGGCATAAATGTAGAAGACGTTTTTGTTAGAGGCATGGTTACGAAGGAGTATCCACAGGGAGGGGTGCTATCACCACTCCTCTGGAACATAGTTCTAGATACCCTGGTTGACTAACTCAGCAGCAATGGTTTCTACACAATAGCCTATGCAGACGATATTGCTATCCTGCAAAACGGTAAGTTTGAGAACACACAATATATGAGAGATTACAAGTTGCTCTCCGACTAATCGAAACATGGTGCAAGGAACACTCACTATCTATAAATCCTAAGAAAACACAGAATGTTCTCTTTATTAGAAAAAGAAGAATCACGGGCTTAATACCACCAAGGATTCTAAACTATAGTCTAATTTTTTCTAACGAGGTGAAGTACCTTGGTATTACCCTTGACAGGAAGTTAACATGGTCATCACTCTTTCGCCCAGGGTGATCGCCTGGATCTACAATGCTGTTATTAGGTCAATGCTAACTTACGGGGCTATTGCTTGGGTACCAAAAGTGCTACAAACAACAGCGATGAAAAAACTAAACCATATTCAACGGATGGCTTGCATAAATATAACAGGTGCCATGAAAACAATACCAACTGCTACAATGGAGTTTGATCATTGGCATCACGCCTCTAGATATATATGTCAAAGAGATGGCGCTAGTGACAATGATGGGACTGCGCTCAGCTGGTGCAAACCTTGATGTAGGAATGGGGCAATTAAGAACTTGTTTCTGGCGGGGAGAGCTGGATGCGCTACCACTGCTACAGGCAGGTTGAACCAAAGTTTGTCTTTAACAAACCCTACAAAATCGAAACAAGAGAGTATAGGGAGACAAACGTGAAAAATGCCTATTGCATATACACCGATGGCTCCAAAATGAAAGGATGCTCAGGATGCGGGATATACTCCAGATCACTGAACCTAAGAATAAAGTGGGGTATGGGACCTGGAGATCTTTTTGGTTGGTCAACTATAACAATCGCTATCGGAAATGGTCAAATGTCACTCCCATATGCAAACCGTAAAAAGATGGGAAGAAGGTCAAGGATGTAAACTTGCCAGGGTAACACTAAGTAACCTTGAAGAGTCAGCATCAAAGTTGTACTTGGGAATGACCAGGAAAAAACCTACGCTTGACAGTTGATTTTTTAACTGGTCATTGTCAACTAAGCAAACATCTCCACACACTGGGGCTAGCACACATACCTCTATGTAGAAAGTGTGAACGAGAAGACGAAACTGTAGAGCATGTCCTATGTGAATGCCCGGAGTTATCGTTAATACGAGAGTACGCGGTGAGTCCTGGCCCATACCTGCCCACATAAGAGAGATGTCTCTTGGTGACTTGTCCACTTTCCTAGAAATGGCAGGATGGACAATGAGCTAAGGGCGACAGCTTCCTGGGAGGATGCACAAAGGGTCAATTGTGGCCTAAGGGCTGTGAAACTTATACTCTACCGATACAGATGCCAAAAAATGTAATGATTCGAATAATATCTCAGCGGAGCATGAAACAACAACTACTTCTGGGATTGGAAAAAAAGCAAAACATCTCATTAATGACATTCGCTTCGACGGTATTGATCACTTTTCACTTTGGCTCAACAAACACAGTGGTAAAAAATGTAAATTTTGCAAAGTGTCGAAAACTCAATGTGTGTGTAGCAAATGTGATCCTCATTTATGTTGCTCTAATGCCAAAAACTGTTTCTATAATTATCATCATAAAATATAGTGTACACATATTTTTTTCGTTTGTTTTTAAGTTTATTTTAATAAAATCCATTCAAATAAGTAAAACGCTATTTTTAACTTAAACTGACAAGGGTCCCCTGAGGACCCCTTTACCTGTTTTTACAGGGAAGCCAAACAAGAATTGATAATAACATTTTAATAGCTTTTGTTAGTTTCTTAATTAATTATTAAAACTTGAAAAAATTCCCAACTAAATAGAATAATTTTAAGAATCTTGCCAGTTAGAGGGTTAACACCTGTTTAGTCGTGAATAGTTAATTGACGGTTGATCTTCCTTGCCTAAATCCTGCCTGATGTTTTCCGATGATCTTATCTGCGAGGGGTTGTAGTCTATGGTTAAGTATACTGGTAAATATTTTATATCCAAAATACAGCAAGGGGAAACCCCTACAGTTTTAACAGAGGCCTTATCGTTCTTTTTATGGATTGGGCACATGATACTCTTATTCCACCCTTTTTGCATTTTCTCTTGTCTTTATATTCTGTGTAAGACCTAATATATCGTGTTTATTATTTCCCTTCATTCCAGTCCAGTGTTATTTTTCCGCAGTTTGATTGCGCTTTCCATCTTCTATCGTTGGCAATTTTGTTATTTTATTCTCTTTATAATTGTATATAAACATATTCTTACCTCATATAGGTATATTATATGAATTTTTCCTCTAAGGTATGATTGATAATGATATGTAGACCTATAAAGGTTTCTGTAAAAACCTTATATAATACCCATAATTTAATCAAGACGCAATGCGATGCGATGACTAACTGCAATAAGTACGTATTTAATCCTTTATTTTAGTTATTGTTGTTTTTACGTTTAATGTTTAAATTTAATTACAGGCCTATATTTTTATTTTCAAGAAAAAGTGTTTTAAGTTGAATAGATGTCCCATAGTTAATGGGATGTACTGATCACGAATCTGTACTTAGTTTTTTTCCAGCATGTCAGGTTTTCAAGAAAAGTGCATTTGAAATTTTTCAAAGAAACTGCCAAAAATACTGAGATAATATTTATTGAAACCTATTTCATATAATATTCACATATTCATATAATTCAGTATAACCTAAGTTCGACAATATTTGTTGTTTTTTTAATAAAATCTTTCTCTTTTTCCATGAAAACTGCGTTTTTTGGTCTTCTTTTTATGGATTTTTGTGATCGAGTCTCTCTTCAAGGTCCAGCAGTAACCAGCCATCATTCTTATATCCTATCTTCCTTGGTAACGTCTTTCCATCTTCTTTAAATCTAGGTGGAACCTTTCTTTCAGCTGCTCGCTGACAGCTTCAAGATTTTCGGGAAAATAGTCAACGTGGTAATCCAAAAAATGAAGCTTGACGCCCATATTGCATCCCAGTTTTTTTTTTATAATATTCGACCATGTTAGCTACAATTTCTTTATAGTCTGGAGACTTGTTGTTTCCAAGGAAACCATCTATGAGTTCTACGAAAGAACTTTATGCTTCAAATTCATCCTGTGTCATTGTATTCTGAACCAATCTGTCCGATTTTACCGTTCGAATTTGAGGGCCTACAAAAATTCCTTCTTTAAGTTTAGCTTCAGAAAGTGCAGGAAATTTGTAGCACAGATATTTAAACATTGTTTATCTAAAGCTTTGAAAAACTGCTTCAATAATCCTAACTTTATGTGAAGATGAAACAAAAGAACTAATTTTAGTTCAAATAGTATATCACATTTTTTTGTCCCGGTACTAGTCTTTCTCTAAGTGGAAACTATTTCTTAACGTAATGTAAATTTCCTGCTCGAATGTCCCACTCGTATAAAAAACATGGATACTATGTGAATCCAGACTGCTAACCCAAAAGCATGGATATTATTTTGAGATCTCCACAGAACTGCCAACAATATTCGCCATACTTTCTTTCAAATTCACGGAGTGAGCAACAGTCACTGAGGCACAAGTATTACCATTGTGCAACAATGACACTCTTCAGACTTCTCTTAGAAGAGTAATTAAATAACCGCCATGATGTGGAATCGTAATTGTTAGCTCCCAGTTTCATAGTTACTTCAGAAATATTATGACAATACACCCGTGAGCCCTTACAAAAATGTGGTATCTGGAGCCAATAGATTTTTATCTTTCAATCGTGATCCTAAGATTTGTGCAGCATCCTTCGATAGACCCAAGTCTCTCACTAAGTCATTTAGTTCAGCTTTTGAGGTTGGTCTATCTCAGAATTGAATCCATACCATAGGAATGCCGAAGGGTAAAGAGTTACGTGTACCCTTTGTCCATTTTCTCAGTAGTTCGACACACTGACAGTACACTTTTTGTGGAGCCCAAGGTTTGTCCTGATCACCAAACTTCACAAGCACCAATAAGGTACTTGTTTGCGCTAGTATATAGTATCTCACAAGGTTTTTTCAATTTTGTGAAAATTCAGAATCAGCGTACCCGTTTTAGCTAAGGACACATGTCAAACTCAAAACACCAAAAATCATGTCGGCCTGTGAATCAAATATATTGCATTCTGCTAAATAATTTTGAATAGATTTGTTAATTTCTTTATCGCGTTCTTTATAATTTACAGTGGCTTTGACTGTTTTTTACGAACTTTTCAATAAAACTAAAAATTTATAACAAACCTGAAGTGAAGGAAGTTAAAGAAAATGCAATATTATAAAAATAGATATTTTATTTACAAAATTAGAAAATTATGATAATTATATATACAAAACCAGTAGATAATGGTATTATTTACTTTTTAATACTTACTAAATTATTAAATTTAATAGTAATACTTATATAATTAAGATTAAGAAAAAGGAAGAAATTATGTGATGCTAACCATATATTTTTCTGAAGTTATTTTCTTGTGGTATTTTAATAATATTTAATATTTTTAATAGGAATTAACCATCATTGCAGTTTAATATACATTTATTTTAACGATTTAATTTCCAATTCGGAAATCGTTCTCAAAATACGAATTAAACAAATTATTTTGTTTTGTTATTTGACAATACAAAAAATTCCTTATTTATTTAATTTTAACTGCCTCACTCATATTGACAATTCAGACATACATTATACATTTCAAAATAGATCACTTTAATAATGTAGGCAATATTTTTTAGCTGCATTCCTGGGACAACTTCATTCGATTACAAGAAATAAACTTTAACGTATAGACTACAAGCCCATGAAAGATTTTAACTTGATCATTTGACCCGGCATCAATCACATATAAAACAATAATAAAACAATAATAAAACAACAATTAACACATAAGATAAACTTATCACTCAAGACGAGGGAAGTTTTTGACCAAATATATTTGTACGTCAAATGTAACTTAGGTGGGTAATATAAAATGAATGACGTGCGACTTATGCCGTACAAAAATATTGGTAACAGAAGTAGGAAAAATTTTTCATTTTCGGAAAACTTTCTCCACATTTTCGGCAACTTTACACAGTACGGTATTCATACACAAAGTTTCGGCTCGGTATATAAATTATTTTTTTGCAACGCTGTACATTTTGCCTAGAACAGGGGTGGGAAATCTAAGGCGCAACCTTTAATGTGATCCCCCACGCTTTGAGTACATCCTGCTTCATATAATCAATTAACGGTTAAAGAACTTTCTACTTTCAGAGATGGCCGAAGATCAATGCGGATTCGTCCCAGAAAAAGGTACGCTGGAGCAGATACTGAACACCAGACAGATAATAAAAAAGCGTGAGAACAGAACATACCAATGCTGCACTGATTCGTAAATTACACAAGGCTATCGATTCAGTAAAATGGGATCCCCTCTAGAGTATAATGGAAAATATGGGAGCACTTAACTCCCTAGTTAACCTTTTAAGAAGTCTGTATGATAAAAACTCAGCCAAAGTTAAAATACACGGAATATAATAGGGAACTAGACGTGGCTGCATACTCTGGACATTGTTATGCAAAATATATTCTGAATAAATACTGAGAAAGTACTAGACGAATGGGATGGAAGAATAACTATAGGAAGCATAAAAATCAGCAACCTGCGATACGTAGATGACAAAACTTATATTGGCAGCGAATGAAGTCGAAATGATTACCATTACTAAACTGCTAAGCCGGATAGGCGAAGAATTCGGACTTCTGATCAACACCTGAAAAACAAAAATATTGATTGTGGACAGATTATATAATAATCTACCGCACATAGACCAAGTGGCGAATTTCGAAGTGGTAGACCAATTTGTATACTTGGGCTCATTGATAATCAACAATGGCGATTCCTCCTCAGAAATCAAGCCCAGACTAGCAATGGCTCGAACCGTAACAGCTAAATTAATTTAAATATGGAATGACCGAACGATAACAAGGAATACTAAGCTGAGGTTGGTCAATGCCCCTATTTTTCCTATTGCTACATACGCAGCTGAAACATGGACTCTCAAAACATCGACAGGAGTAAGATCGAAGCCTTCGAAATGTGGGTATATAAAAGAATTCTACGCATGTCCTGGACAGAACATAGAACCAACATATTAATTCTGGAAGCGCTTCATATAAAAGACAAGGTATTACACAAAGTAAAGCGAGCATACCTACTTTACTTCGGCCACATATTTGGACGAACGAGGACCATGGAACTATTGGTAGTATAAGTAAAAGTAGAAGACTTCCTAGAGGAAGACCTTAACATGAAGAGCAGACCAGGAGGTGATTTTAGTTAGTTATGGATTACATTACGGATTAGATTACTTTACATTGGATGTATAAATTAGAATTGTACTGATATGTATAAGTATTTTCATTCATTTATCTTACATTATTTTATTAATAATGACGTATAGTTAACATCAGAGTGAATCTAGTTTATGGAATCTTAATATCTAATTTAAATTTAAAGCAGACGTTACACATTTCTATTCTATTTTATTTTTATTATAATCGTCCTTATTGACTGACTATGGATTAAGTCCTCTGCGCTACTCAAATATTTGTTTGTTTGTTTTGTCATATCCCTATTTGTTTATATACACTAGGTATACTAGCCTTAGTTTCTTGAGGGTCTGAAGTTGTAAAAGTTTGTAAACAGCGAAATTCGTAGCCCATTCTCTTTTTTCAACTTTAATAAAGCCTATAACGGATTGTCAGTAGAAGACTTATTTCCCTAACATTCATGAATATGTGCTCACGCCAGCAACCTTTTCATCGTTTATTTATTATTGAGGAAAGCAGAAAAGTGTCTCCCATATTAAAATGCACCTTTTGGAAGACGCCATCTATAGAGGTGAAAAACAACTAAGAGTGTCAATTTTTTTTTTGTATACCTCAAAAATATATGACCATAAATATAATAGTTTTTTTGTTTAATATTTCTTTGTCTTTTTTTTCAAATTTAGAAAGTAAGAGTCCCCTTAAGAATCATTATCATCATTGGATCGATAACCCATGGTGGGTCTTGGCCTGCTCAAGGATAAGTCTCCATTCTCTCCTATTCTTCGCCTTGGCTTTCCAGTTTCGCACTCCCAACATTCTCAAGTCTTCCTCCACCTTATCCTTAAATCGTGCTCTTGATCTGCCTCCCCTTCTCACTCCATCTATTCTTTGATTATAAACATGTTTTGGTGGCTCCGTCTCATTCATTCTCTCTACGTGACATAACCACCGCAACCGGTTTATTTTGATGAACGGAAATTATAGCGCCTGCGCCATAATCCGCCCTCCTGTACTCCTCCATAGATATGCCAGAGGATTTTACGCTCAAAGCATCTTAAACGTTCTTCATCGCTTTTTGTCGTCGTCCATGTTTCCGACGCGTATGTGAGGCTTTTATCATGGCTTTCGGTAGTGATAAGGAATATTTTACTGGTCATGGACTTCGGAAGTCATGATCCGGCAAGGGAGGATACTTAAACTCAGAATGCAAGGCCTCCTAGATCGACATCAAGCGAAATCCTTGAAACAATAAAACAATTTTGAAGAGTAAAACACCTAAATTGAGATGCTTACAAATCGCCACCTGGAACGTTAAAAGTATGTACGAAAGTGGCAAAGCACATAACATGATAAAAGAAGTCAAGAGACTCAAAATCGATATACTGGGTATCAGTGAAACTCATTGGCCCAACTCGGGAGAATGTAATATCCTAGACCATGCAATGTACTACTCTGGTAACGATACCCCTAAACACAATCATGAAGTTGGAATAATCGTTGCATCACGTTTAAAATCGTCAATAAAATTCTACACTGCACTATCAGACCGAATGATTCTTTTACAGCTGTATGCCTTCCCATTTGATTTGAACATAATACAGATATACGCACCTACAGCTGACAAAGAGGAAACAATAATAGAAGACTTCTACGAACAACTAGAAATCTTAATTAATGCAACCAAAAAGAATGAAATAACACTTATAATGGGAGATTTCAACGCGAAAGTAGGATGAGGCAAAACAGGAAAGGTAGTGGGAAATTTAGGACTTGGTGAAAGAAACGAAAGAGGAGAGCGTCTAGTTCAATTTTGCCAAGAACACAACCTAGTACTTACTAACACTCTCTTTAAGCTCTCGCACCGTAGACTCTATACCTAGAAATCACTCTATACCTAGAAACTCCATCAAAGCCGTAAAAACTTACCCGGGTGCGGACGTAGCATCAGACCACAATCCGGTGGTATGTAAGTTTGAAGTAAAGTTAAAAAAGCCAATTGTAAAGAACAGGCCCGAAACGCTAGATATTAGGAAGCTTTCCAACAATAATATTAAACAACAGATGCAGGAGAATTTAAATACCGAAATATCAAAAATCCTTAAAAATAACAATGAACCGCTGAAGAAGTGGAGTGAAATTAAAGAAGAGATTAGGACATCAAGCACAAGAGAAAAAAGAAAGACTGGATGACTGCAGAAATCCTTGACATGATGGGAGAGAGACGGATATATATAAAACTAAAGATACTGCCAAATACCGTAAAACCCATAGACGAATAAGAGCTGAGATAAGAAAAACTAAAGAGAAATGGTTCTCGGAGAGATGCGAAGAAATCGAACAGTGCGAAAAGGTATACGACTATCACAATATGCATAAGAAGATAAAGGAACTCACAACAAAGAAAAGCTACAATATTTTATCGAAAGGGCTGTGCGATGATAATGGAAATCTACAACTAGACCCTGACAAAATAGTTAGAATCTGGGAAACTTATGCGGAACAACTGTTTAATGATGATGGTCCTAGTGGGTATACACTGAGCAATGATGATACTGGCCCTTCTATTCTAAAATCAGAAGTGGAGAATGCTATAAAGGGTCTTAAAAATAACAAAAGACCAGGCAACGATAACGTATACGGGGAAGTATTGAAAATACTGTGCGAAACAAACAGTCAATTTCTAGACTCACTCGTCAGACCCTTTAACAATATTTATAACAGCGGGGAGTTTCCTGAAGACTGGCTAGAGTCAACTTTTGTTGTCATACCGAAAAAACCAGAAGTAAAGTCTTGTGATCAACATCGGATGATAAGTCTAATTAACTACATTTCGAAGGCATACACCAAGGTTATTTACAACAGAATAAGCAAAAAATGCGAGGATAACATTGGAGATTCGCAGTTTGGGTTTCGGAATTCTCTTGGGACAAGAGAAGCACTTTTTAATCTACAGGTACTTATCCAGCGCTGCAGAGATATGAACAAAGACTTGTACATATGCTTTATAGACTACGCAAAAGCATTCGATAACGTAAAGCACGAAAAGATAATTAAAATTCTCCATAAGATCGGAGTCGACTACAGAGACATTCGAACAATAGCGAGTCCCTATTGGGGTCAAACAGCTAAAGTGAAAGTAGGATCTACATTGACCAATAAAATTGAGATTAAGAAAGGGGTACGACAGGGTTGTATCTTGTCTCCTATTCTCTTTAATATATACTCAGAAGAAGTATTTAAGACAGCGCTGGAGGAAAGCACAGAAGGCATAAAGATAAATGGAGAAATAATTAATAACATAAGGTATGTTTATGACACTGTGATTCTAGCAAGTAGCATGGAGGAACTGAGCTGCCTAATGAGTAAGATACAAAAAACAAGTGCACAATACGGATTTTTGTGACTAAATATCACAAAAACCAAATGGATGTTAGTAAGCAAAACCCAACAACCACCACAGCAACTGATATTAGACAATGAAAGAATTGTACACGTGGATTCGTACATCTACTTGGGAACAACAGTTAACTCAAATTGGGATCAAGCGAAGGAAATACGTATAAGAGTAGAAAAGGCAAGAGCATCGTTCACTAGCATGAAGCAAATTTTCACCTCTAAAAGCCTCACCCTACCTCTCAAAATGCTACTTCTGAAATTTTATGTATTCCCGGTTTTGTTATATGGAATGGAGGCGTGGATAATGACCGCAACATTAATGAAAAAAGTAGAGGCCTTTGAAATGTGGGCTTACCGACGCATATTACGTATATCCTGGACTGAGCACGTGACCAACGAAGAGGTACTACGCTGGATAGGTAAAGAGAGAGAGGTAGGAATAAGTATAAAGAAAAGAAAGTTGGAATACTTGGGTCACGTTATGAGACATAATAAATATAGAATACTAGAGCTGATCGTTCAAGGGAAAATAGACAGCAGAAGGGGTCCAGGGAGGAGAAGACACTCGTGGCTCCAAAACTTGCGGCAATGGTTCGGATTGTCATCTGCTGAACTATTCAGATCTGCCGTAAACAAAGTCAGAATAGCCATGTTGATTGCCAACGTTCGGAACGGACAAGGCACATGAATACGAAGATGTGAGGATGGGCTTGATAACAGTTCTGTATATCACTAGTTTCATTCTTTTTGTAACTAGGCTTGTTGTTAAAATTTTTTTAATCGATAATAGGCTCTATTTGCCAGATATATCCGTCTGTTAATTTCTGCACTTGCTGCATTATTCTGATTAATTTGTGAGCCTAGGTATATAATCTCTCTTACTCCTTCGAAAGTATATGTTCCGATCGTTAGATCTTCGGGTTGTGCTGCTCGTCTTACAGTGTTAACTTCTAGTCCCATTCTTTTTGTTGCTGCTTCAAGCGCATTATGCGAGTCTATAGGTGGATAATGATCCCAAGATATAGTTAAACAGGATACGCTGTCTATTACTAGACATATACATGTCTATTCATTGCGCTAGCTTGATGCAGTTAGCTGAAAAAACAATCTACGCTAGCTGGCATACTAAGCCGGAACGCACGAGTTCAATTCTCGGCATCGAAAAAGAAATTTTTATTTTCTAAAAATTATACGAGCCGTCTCTGTGTTTCGAAAGACACGCACAGCCGTCGGTCCTCCTGGGCTAGTGCGCATCGACACTAGTTACTTAAAACAAGTTTATTGATAATACAAGCTTTGGCACAAAAACCAAAAGCTAGAGATATGTAGTGTATCTCCTGAGATAGTAACATAATAAGACACATAATATAAATTTTATTGCATTTATACCGTGAATGTCAAGGCAGTGAATGTACTAATTTTATACGCCTAGCTAATAAAGTCATAGAATGTGGCCTGGCGAAACATTCTTTTAAGATGATTTATAATTTTTCTAGTTTTTAAACAGCCACATTTCTTAACCCTATAAAAAGACTTTGGGAAAGATAATAAGATAAGAAGAAGAAAATTATAGGAACAAGTAGAATCAGAGAAATAAAAATAACTAAAAATTAGTTTAATTTATGCACAGTAGATCAAAAATATGCAATTTTCATTATAAGTTAGAACGGAAAAATAGGTAGAAAAACAGAGACTTCCACAGAACTCATACAGAATCATACCAAGATATGTAAAATGTATTGTTTAAAATAATTCTTAGAATTAGACCAAGAGTTAGAAAAAATAAAATGGAATATAATTTTGCTCTGCGAAATGAGATGACGCATGCAGAGAAAGAAGCATTAAAGTCAGGTCACTTATTTTGGCTAAAGTAGGTAAAAAGACTAATTATACTTAAATAAAAATAGACAAATAGGAAATATACATGATAGAAATGACACAAAAAAAGCTCTGGGTCAGCCTAGATGTTAAACTTAAAAATGAAATAAAGCACGTGGTGGTCGTGTGTATTAAGTTATAAAAAAATGCTTATTAAAAGCTTAATCGGAATTGAATCATTCCATCATCAGTTTAATAAAAAGTTGTGAAAAAACATTGTATGGCCACATGAAAACAAAAAGGAATTCCGTATTAAAAAACAATCCTCATGGTGTTTATGAAGGTAAATGCAATAGACTGTTAATTTGTAGATTACTAAAAACTGAAAATGGGGGCATCTTACATGACAACATGTAGTTCTTCTTCTTTAAGTTCCATCTTCTATCGAAGGTTGGAAATCATCATGGCTATGCGGACTCTGTTGACTGCCGCTCTAAAAAGTTCTGCACTACTGCAATCAAACCATTCCCTTAAGTTCTTAAGCCAGGATATTCTTCGTCTTCCCACATTTCGCTTTCCTCGGATTTTGCCCTGCATAATAAGTTGTAATAATGCGTATTTTTGCCCTCTCATCACATGTCCGAAGTACTCAAGTTTTCGTCTTTTAATAGTTAATATTATTTCCGCCTCATTTCCTATCCTTCTAGTTACTTCCATGTTTGATATTCTTTGAATCCATGATATTCGTAGGATTCTTCTGTAACACCAAAATTCAAAGGCGACCAGCTTATTCAGATGAACTTGTTTGAGTGTCCAAGCTTCCAGACCATAAAGAAGAGTAGAGAACACGTAACATCGAAGCATTCTCAGGCGTAGTTCTAACCTTATATCCCGACAACAAAGAAACTTTTTAAGTTTAATAAATGATGTACGTGCTATTTCAATACGTGTTTTAATTTCTTTGGTTTGGTCTACATCTGATGTTATCCATGTTCCTAAATATTTATAGTTATTAACATTCTCAATTGCAGTATCTTCAATAGTCAATTGGATATTTGCATGTGCAGATTTAGTCATGATCATGCATTTAGTTTTCTTTAAATTTATCTTCAGTCCGTACTCATGACAGCATTCATTAAGGCAATGTAGTTGGTGAGGTTTTATTGACTTACATTACCTCTTATCTGTGCTGGAGTCTAGTGCTAACTGATAAGTCAATAAAACCTCACTAACTACAGGGGGTCATGTAAGATGCCCCCATTTTCTGTTTTTAGTAATCTACAAATTAACAGTCTATTGCATTTACCTTCATAAACACCATGAGGATTGTTTTTTAATACAAAGTTCCTTTCTAGTGAGGTTTTATTGACTTATCAGTTAGCCCTAGACTCCAGCAAAGATCAGAGGTAATGTAAGTCAATAAAACCTCACCAACTACAGGGGGTCATGTAAGATGCCCCCATTTTCAGTTTTAAGTAATCTACAAATTAACAGTCTATTGCATTTACCTTCATAAACACCATGAGGATTGTTTTTTAATACGGAGTTCCTTTCTATGTTTTCATGTGGCCATACAATGTTTTTGACAACTTTTTATTAAACTGATGTTGGAATGATTTAATTCCGAAAAGATCTTCTTTAAAATAAAAATTTTAAGCTTTTAATAAGCATTTTTTTTATACCTTAATACACACGACCACCACGTGCTTTGTATTCAACAGGTATACTAGCCACTCCTGGATATCTCCACTTTATGGTTTATTCCAGTTTCACTTTTAAAAATGAAATAGCTTTTTTATAACCGGATGGCGACAAAATGTAACGGTTGTTATAGTTCTGACTAAATTTGAAAATCGAAGTGATCCTACGGCAGTAAGAGGAAGAGCTAAAATAAATCTACAATGGGAAAAATCCAGAAAATACTGTCGAGTATGAAGTTTACCACTATTGCTCTGAACCACCAAACCGCGTCAGACATTGATATGTTGAATAATAACATCACACAAGTATTACTAACTACCCAAGAAACAATTTGCAACAAATCAGGAACCAGCGGCGATAAACTAAGTTTGGACATCAAAAAATTAATCGAAAAGACAAGACAAATGCAACATTAATAATTATTCAGAAACCGTCCACATCAACCGGACAAACAACCACCACAAACCAAAAGGAGTGAAATAGTAAATGTACAATGAAGAAATGCCGGATATAACAAGTGAAGAAGTAAGAAACGCTTTAAGAGAACTGAAAAATAATAAATCTCCAACAGAAGTCCAAAATTATTATGTGTAAATTATTTAAATGAAATATAGTACATTACGTAATGAACTATTAAGTACATATAAACAACTTGTCTTTTTATATAAGGAACGAGCGTGTATTACTAGAAAACCGCATTATCATTCGAGGACATTATTAGTTTTGTTACCTTTTACACGATTCGCGATGTTACGCGATGGCAAACTTTTGTACCTCTTTCATTTTGTTTTGTTAAGCCTAATGAGATACAACTTCCAAACTCTTTTTCATGTCTCTTATTTGCTTTTACATATTTACAAAATATATCGTACCGCAAACCGCAAATCCTTATGACTCAGGTGGTTATTCTGTATTCCAAACTTTTATCTTCAACTAAAATAACTTCATGTACATGTATAACACAATATTCAAAAATATCTGGATAATTTCAACTTAAGAGGCATAATTTTAAAATTAAAACAAATGCTTAAAAGTTATGTTTGTTTAAAAAATACGATGAAAGTTCAAATGTCGGGTAAGTTAGTGGTTATGGAAAATGAATAGACAGCAGACAGTCACCTGCCAACTAAATACAACAAAAATACAAATCATAGTAGCACGTAGGGCAAACAAATATAAAGTTCTACGGTATTCAATTAGGAACTTGGAACGTACTAAGCTGGTATAGACTAAAAATTATAACATAACCCATAAAACAGCTACAGAAATATAGGATGGATGTACTGGATGGATCCGTAGCAGCATTAAGTATGCTTCCAGCATACCCTAAGGTTTCGAACGATGCACCAGCCATAGACACCGCCACAAAAGGTAAATGAATCTCATACAGAATTAGCAATAAGTTATTAAATCTGCCAATTATTATTTGAATTACAATCATCTACATTACATATTTACACATATTGGAATTTTCGCTATTTTAAATTAAGTATTAATCAGCGACCTTATTACTTATCAAGAAGACTATATTAGATGAAACTCGAACAAAGAAAAATATGTTATTTTGGAAGATGCTAAATTAATTTCCTTCGAAACAGATCTTATTGCATAGCAGTCACAAAGTCTCCTCCCTAAACACGAATGTTTTTTAAAAACAATTACAATTATAATGATAAAAAACGAACACGAAACTATCAACATAATAATAATAGAAATAAAGAAAAAAGATACTTATTAACAATTAGGTAGTGAGCCGATCTAGACCACCGAACGTTGCAGGATTCCATCTGAAGCTGTCCTCAGACTAACAACGCGTACAATTCTGTCAGTGCCGCAATGCAACTCAGTATTTCTGATCAATTACCAGTGAAGACGAGGCAGCAGGTCATGTTTTATGAGGGCTAGAGAACCTTTAGTGAGAAATGGGGTTGGACTATGCCATTTGGATCGCTCTTGAAGAGAATGAATATACTCTTTAGACCATTTTTCCCAAAAGCACCCCTTATCCTTTGGATTCATTACCAATGATTCAGGCGGTTAATCTTTAAAGTTGCTGGCTCCTTTAAAATTGGTGCCTTGATCACTCCTAATTGTTAGGCACTTACCGCGTGAAGATACAAATCTACAAAAGGCAGCCAAAAAGAACTAAGACTTGAAGCTACTTCCAGATAAATAGCCTTTGTGCTCGTACACACGAATACACAAACATATCCTTTGTACGTTTTTGCACCTCTATGTTTGAATATTAATAACGAGAATAGTCCTGCAAAATCCACACAAAAGACAACTAAGACTTTTGTAATCGACCTCCTACTCTCAACAGACCATACTAATCAATTAAGGGTGCGAGTTTACGAGAAGGTTTGGGTAACAGAGAATTCAGTCTAATAATAAGAAAAATATCTGAAACAAACTAAGCTTGTACGTGCTTAACAATGTATCGTAACGAAGATTCCATCTCTATAGGACTGACCAGGGAATCTGAAGAGACAGCATTATTTTTTCTTTGAAGTTTAGCCACGAATTTTAAGACGTAAACAATGACTTTCAAAATTTTCATCCAAAAATATCAATGGCGCTAAGAGTCAGCCGAGGAAGGAACTCTTCAAAAATCTTCCATCCGGTTCAAAGGACTAAACGATTTGTGTAAAACTTAACAAGGTCGCTGATTATTATTTAATTTAAAATAACGGAAAATGCAATGTGTTTAAATGGATATGTAATATAGACGATTGTAATTCAAATAACAATTGGCAGATTTA